>CM076579.1:1344342793-1344446251 GCA_034641835.2 Pinus albicaulis
CTCCCATTGTGAAGGGTGATAGGTTCAGTTTGAACCAATGCCCGAAGAACGACTTTGAAAGGGAACAAATGAAGAACATTCCATATGCTTCTGCTGTCGGAAGCCTAATGTATGCTCAGGTTTGCACAAGACCTGACATTGCATTTGCTGTGGGAATGTTAGGACGGTATCAGAGTAATCCAGGTTTAGACCACTGGAGAGCTGCAAAGAAAGTAATGAGGTACCTTCAAGGAACCAAAAACTACATGCTTATGTATAGACGGACGGACAATTTGGAAGTGATTGGCTACTCAGATTCTGATTTTGCTGGATGTGTTGATTCACGCAAATCAACATCAGGATACATTTTTATGATGGCCGGTGGAGCTGTATCATGGAGGAGTGCCAAGCAGACCTTGATTTCCACTTCTACTATGGAAGCTGAGTTCGTCTCCTGTTTTGAGGCTACTTTAGATGGTGTATGGCTTAAGAATTTCATTTCTGGGCTTAGAATTATGGATTGTATCTCTAAGCCATTGAGAATATATTGCGACAATTCAGCTGCTGTTTTTATGGCTAAGAACAACAAGAGTGGGAGTCGAAATAAACACATCGACATTAAGTATTTAGCTATAAGGGAACGTGTTAAAGAAAAGAAAGTGGTCATTGAGCACATTAGCACTGAGTTGATGATCGCTGATCCTTTGACTAAGGGCATGCCACCATTTAAATTCAAGGATCATGTAATGAATATGGGACTTGGTTCCATTATGTAAATTCTCATTGTATGAACAATGTTATTTTTAATGAAATTCTTAATTATTGTGATGTTTTTCTCATATTTATGTGCACTTTAATTTGATTTGAGAAAATACATTTGTGTAGGACCAAGAATAAACATTGGGTTTATTCATTAAGTAATTGTTGCCACATAAATTTTAATAAGAATAAATACATAGTAATACATGGAAGATAATACTCATCATTAGAGGACTTATCGCCATGATTCATGTATCTATTACTTAATACAGATTATCAATGGGTTTTTAGATGAGACATTAAGAGTGGAAGTATGGACCAAGTGGGAGAATGTTACGCTCCCTCATCCACTGCTAAAATTCAGGTCTACTCCCTTTATTTCTGGAAACAGCTGGAGTAAATATCTGGAAGATAACTGAAGTGGTTTCCTTAATTTTTGGAAACTAACTGCAGTAATTTCCTTAAATTATGGAAATCAACTGCAGTTCATTAATTTTCTTGTTGGGAGCTTCTAAAGTGGTCCATTACTCCCACTGCAGTTCTCTGCCATGATCAGTGGAGCATTTGACACATAGCCAGAAGAAGCTTGATGGGAGCTAGGCTATTAAATTTCTGTTTGGTCCCCAAGCTCACTAATTCATTCCCTTCAGTTTTACACCATCAACTTGAATTAGCAGAGCTTGGAAGACTTTTCATATTTTTTCTGCTTGTGTGAAGTTCTGTTCTTTAATTGTAGGCAGCAACAGGTTGATTTCAGATTTCAGGACAGCAGACAGAGCGTTAAGATCAGGCCATACAAGCCATAGTTTTCTGGCTGTATAGGCTGCGTTTTTCTGGGCTGTACTAGCTGATTTTGCTACATCCAATACGCTGCATAAGTTACACTATAACAGCCGAATACAAAGAGTTTTGAGGCATCTAAACTCTTATTTTTTTTTATTTTATCTTTGGCTGTCTCATAAACGATTTTCTGAGCACGTGGATTTTACAAGTGCTTATTGTGTTGAAGCACCAATAGCTGGAGAGATAAAGAGGGCCATGAGGTAAAAGAAGGTCATATTTTGTGAGAAAAGGAGGAGCTTCAAGTTTCAATTGTGGTGTGCAAAGCATAAAGGATTTTTCTTCATTTTGCATATATTGTGAGCCACCAATGGCTGGAGGTATTTATGTTTCTACTGGGCATTATAGTTTCATATTCCGCATATAGTTTTTACTGGGCATTTAAGAATTGTTTTTTTAATTGCTTACATTGAAAACATTAAAGAATCTTTATTAAGATTTTATTAAAAGCTTACATCTCAGTAAAATTGCTTAAAAGTTTTTTTTTACATTTTTTATTTTTCTGAGCATAAAATTGTTTATGCATGAGTTTTTATGAGTTATAAAAATTCTAACACATAGTCCTACATGGAAATTTTTAGTTAGTTGTAGAATGTTGACATGGGAATCTAACCTCGTGAGTGATGTGCTAAATCAAATTGGGAGGATAGTGAAACAAATTGGATAAGTACTCAATGCCGATAATTGGGCTATCGATCAATCAGGCCATATGGCTCCTAGGCTATTAGGCCATTGGGCCATCAAGCTATTCGGCCATTGGGATCCTGCATTATCAGGTTAATGGGCCTTTGGGCACCTGCACCGTAAGGTTAGTAGGACATTGGGATCAAAAGCTATCAAACTTCTAGGCTATTGGAGTATTGTGAATACAATCCCATATGTCCGATAACCTAATGAGAGTAAAAATTAACTTGAATCACTATTTGAGTGACCATTAATTGATAGATACCAGGGTCCTGAGCATCGGGCGAAAGTTTTAACAAATTATTTCAAGAAAAGCTTTGTGGGCCAAGGTTATGATACATCATGCTCTCGATGTGTGCACTAAGAGAAATACACGTGAGTGTGAAATATTTAGTGAAGTATAAGGATTGAAGAAGAGAATATTGATATAGAGCTAATATCTAAAATAATCCTTTTGAGGAGTTCCCAATATGAAAATATATTAAAATTTAGTTTTTTTTTTTTTTTAAGATTTTATTATATTTCGATTCTTTTTATTATTTAGAAATAATGATTTTATTGATTTCCTAGTGAAACTAAGACTCCAAGGAAGTAAATAGAAACACTGAGTGAAAATCATGCTTAGCTAATAAGAAAAAGAGGGGACCCTAAAAATTAGAAATTTTAAAGGTGGTTGTTTCCATGTCAACAAATGGTGACAAACTAGAAGAATCAGTTGTCTCTGTAAATATATAAATGTAGGGATTATATCGTGAACAGATAAAGGTAGATTATGTGTTTATCCATTTTACAGATAACTATAAATATACTCTAGTATTTGATTTCATAAGGATTTAAGCCTTTCACTTTCAAAACTTGCAACTTGCAATATTATTTCCCATGAAATAGGTATGGTATGGGATTAATGTATAGGTTACTTTTAAGGAAAATACTTTGAAAATTAGAGATGAAAAGATCATAAGGACAAAATTTTATACAAAGAGAAGAGATGCAATTAGTTCAACTCATTAGTCCATTAACCCAATATTGCTTTGCTTCATGGTTGTAAAAGTTTTGTGGATATTCCACTAGACAGTCCGTCACAGCAAATATGATCAAATTATACTTAAAAATATAAAATATATGCCATTACAATTTTATACCTTGTTAGATTCATAGATTTGTAGATTATTGTTAGTAGCGTATGCATGCGAATTAAAATTATGCATGAAATAGAGAATGAAAAAATAAAAGATCACAAACACATTTGACACATGATATGACTTAGGAAACCATTTTGGGAGAAAAACCCAGCTGGAAGCTGAGGATGTTATGTTCTCTTTCTTTGAATCAAAATATGGGTGTGAGTACAAAGAACTATGGCCTATGGCTTGCATGATACTAAAATGCACAAATAATCTCTGTGTCATTAATCTCTTATTTCGCTAGGCTATTTTTTCTTAGTTGTAGAATAAATGCACTCAAAAGAATGGAAGCCATTTTACTCCTAGTGGCTTGGTTATAACACAATTTGATAACCTACTAGTGGTTAGGTTTGAGTACCTCAATTCTTAACCAGAGTTACAATAGATACTCTTATAGATTATTCTTCATCATAATCACGTAGCTAGCCCCTTTTCCATGAATAATGGCGGCTAATGTGGCATCCTCTCAAATTATGGTGGTGTAAAAAGGAAGGTCAACTTTTGAGTGGCATAACTTTCACATACAGACTTTGATTGACACCATTCTTATGTCATTGGAAAGGTCTCTATGTGTAGAATAGTAAAAAAAGTGCAATGATAAATCAACAAAGTTTTACCCCAAAAACGTCATTTGATGCCTCACAATTCTCTCAGAAGGTTTTAGATCCCAATTTTCCTAACTGGGTCTCGCCAGTAAAAGTGTTCGTATGATTTGATTCCTCCAGTTTTTCCACTCTAAAAGCATCGAGATAAATGACAAACAATATGATGATCCAATTTTGATCACACATTCGTATCTTCTACTGAAGGAGCTAAGAAAAATTTTCCTCCACCTTCGCTTAGGTGTACCATTTAGCTTTACCTGGAAGTTGTCCTTTAAACCCACTATTCTAAATATCATGCTGCCCCTCTCTTGTAGTCCTATAATTATTATGCACTAGTTTATATTTTTTCAACTCTGCCTAAGCATTTGGCGCCAAATCATCCACTTATGGTAGGACCTTATCCTCTTTCTGATCTAGCATGGAAGCATCATAGAGTTTCAGATTCTCTACATTCACAACTGAGTAAATGCACATTTAAGGTGGTAAACTGAGTCGATAGGAATTATCACCCACCTTTTATAGTATGTTGAAGGTACCATAATGCAGGGTCATGATTTTCTTATCAGGCCCATATAGTCTCTCCTTGTTCAATTGTAGCCATACACTATCTCCCACCTTGAACGATTTCTCTGTTCTATGTTAATCATGCCTGGCCTTACATTTCTTATGTGACTTTGGTAGTGTCTCTTGTACCTATATATGGATATGTCTAATCTTCTCTATAAATTGTTTAGCCCTCAAGGCATCTCTTGTAAGATATTCCCTCACTCCTCCTTGATTCCCATATGCAATATCCAAAGGTGAAGGTGACAAATATCCAAAACAAGTTTCAAATGGGGACTTTCCAGTAGAATTATGGATTTCTCTATTGTAAGAATGTTTTATAGATACAATATTTTCATCCCAGGTCTTTGGATGCTTTCTGGTTGTGCCCCCTCAAAAGCTACACCAAATTCTCATTAACTACTTTTTTCTACCCATTTTTGTGTGGATGGAATGTTGTAGATCTCTTCAAATTTATGTCTATATTATCTCATAATGTAGTCTAGAGTGCACTGAGAAATATTGTGTCCATATCTGAATGATGCTCCGTGGTATCCCAAAGTGCACCCAGACTTGTCCAAAGAACACGTTTTCTACTCCTTGTCCACTAATGGTATTTTTACAGGGGATAAGAACACAATTCTTGTTGGACCTGTCAACTACCAAGAATAGGTAGTTATGTCCCTTCTTGGTTGTTGGTAAAAATCCCTCGAAGTCCATCGAAATGCTTTCCCACGAAAGAGTGGGTATAGTTAAGGGCTGATATATACCATGTTTCTTTTTACTATGCTTGTTAGTACAAAAAATAATGCATCCTCTTATGAACCTATCTACCCACTCTTGCATCTTGGGTCAATAGACATGCCTATGCAATTTGGCCACTTTCTTCCCTACACCAAAGTGCCCTATAACATTACAGGTGTGAATATCTCTAATCATGCAATCACTCACCTTTAGGAACACATAAATTATCCAACTTGTAGAGAAAACCGTCCTGGAGATGTTAGTAAATGGTGCTATCACCATCAGGCACATCACTATGACCTTACAACTGCTGAAACATCTCTCAGAAGTCCTCATCCTCAGAATGTGCCTCTATGTATCCATCATGGATGAATGTATCCATGTGCATTAGAGTTTCCAAAGCTATGATATTTGATGTGGGTGGCCTTGAAATAATTTCAAACAACCTATTTATGTTGCCCTTCTTGTACTTAATCACTAAATGAAGCTATTGTAGAAACCTTATCCACTTGTAATGTCTGGTCTATTGTAGCTTACTCTGGGTCTGAAGTTACTGTAATGGTTGGTGATATGTGTGGATTATTTTCTCCTCTCCCATCAGATAGTGATTCCACTTCTTCAGAAATTTCACTAGGGCATAGAGCTCCTTGTCATAGGTAGGGTATTTAAGAAATAACCATTGAAATAATTCAGAATGGTAGCATACAAGCCTTCCTCCCTGCATTAAGACTACCCCAATAACATACCCACTCACATTTTTCTCCACTTCAAATGGATGCTACAAGTTTGGTAATGTCAAAAATAGTGCTTAACTAATATTCTTCTTTAGATCCTTGAAGGACCTTTGCTAACCCTTTCCCCATTGGAAACTCTTGCCACTTTTGTTATAGCATGGAGAAATGCAACTATCATTGAAAATGAGGCTATGAATTTCCTCAGGTATTGTGCCACCCCAATGAAACTCCTAACCTCAGAAACATTAGTATGCATTGACCATTTCATGATGGCTTCCATCTTGGCAAGATCTATCTTCATATCTCCTCCACTTATCACATACCCCAAATACACCAAAGGCTGTTGTGAAAACTCATAGTTCTTGAGATTTGTTAGTAGCTAGTGCTTATTTAGTGTCTCCAACACTTATGTCAAATGTTAGATGTGCTCCTCCTAGGTAGTACTATATACCAATTAATCATCTAAATAGGAAATAACAAATGAATCTATAAAAGGGTGCAATACATCATTCATTAATCTCATAAACATAGCTGGTGCATTGCATGATATGCCAAATGGCATGACTAAACATTCATAAAAACCTTTATTTGTTTTGAAGGAATTATTCCATGTGTCTTCTTCTCTGAATTATACCTAATGATGTCTAGATTTAAGTCCAACTTGGTGAAGTGTTTTAATTTTTGTAACAAATCCAGTAGATCATATATCTTGGATAAGGGGTACCTGTTCTTGAGTATGGTATTATTCAATGCCCTATAGTCTATATACACCTGCCAAGTCCCATCCATCTTTGTCATAATGATCATTGGTGATCGACACGGTGATGTACTCGGTCAAATGACACCTCGTTACATTAAATTCTGTAATTGTTTCTTCACCCACTTGCTTCTATAATAGACTGCCTGTACAACCCAATGTTTAACAATGGGGAGTTCGAAAAATAGCTAGATATCATGCTCCACTACCCTCTTAGTTGGTAACCCTTTATGCTCCTAGAGAACATCCTTGTATGCCTATAGTAAACTTCTAATTGTTGTTTCCATTTCTTATTACACCCTTGTAGGGATTCCCTTTCCCTTACTAACTCTTCTACAAATTTATTTTCTCCTAAAAATAGTAAATCATACCTCTTGCTAGAATTGATCAATTTATTGGCTTCATTGGAACTTACCAACAAAAGTTTTGACTTGCCTTTGTGCGTGTTGATGGTGAACAATTTTTCGTCCTTGAGGAATTGATACTGGTTGGATCTTCACATGAATATTTCATCTCTCATGTACTTGTAGGGAATTGATTTGAAATCTTGATAGCACTTAAAAACTTATAATAAGACCTTTTAATTGATCATATGGGATTGAAAGATTAAGTTACAATTTATCCATATATATGTTCATTTCATCATAAACTTGTAACTTAAAATGCATGTTAAAGAACTTGATCAAACCATGAAAACACCAAGGTTGATAACAAAGTTCACCCCCTCCACAAGGTTACGTCTCTGGATTCGCCTACAACAGGTCGAATCACTTTTATTGCCTTTCTAAAATGAGGAAGATGTACAATGCTTTATTACAAAAGGGTGGCCAAAACTAGAGTTTTATTCTACACAAAGGATTTCAAGACTTGTACATAGCAACAGATCCTCCGAAAGACTTCTTGAGCTCTCCAAGCTCTCCAAGGCTTCCTCAAAATGAAGTTCTTAGAGACATCTCAAAAACTCTCTCAAGCTATCTTCTCGAAAACTCTCATACCATAGAAAGTGCATAAGAGGGTTTTATATAGATTTCAATATCCCAAAACAAAGGAGAGAATACTTCCTTAGATCCGCTACTCCAAGGAGAAAAAAACTCTATGAATCCTTTAAAAGATGCTCCATGAGATTTATGTGGATTAAATCCCTCAAATCCACTTATCAAGGACCTTATCCAAAATTAAAGGGATGAAATGAAATCCCTTAAGACTCTCAACTTCATCTTGAATGTAGAAATTGACTTTGAGGAAATCCTCTCATAAATCCATTTCTATTTTACAAATAAAAAAATTCAAATATGAACACATTTCATTCTAATTTGAAATACCCACAACTTGAGCTTGTATTTAACATGGTGCTCCTTGGAAAATGTGTCAAGATCCTCCTGGATCCTACCTCTCCACAAAGGAAGGATTTTGTTCCACCAAAAGCTCAAGAAGTTGAGAAATATTCTGACATCAAGAAATTGATTTTCTACTTGAATTGATCAAACCAAAACCTGCAATTATTTCCTTGTTTGCAACATTTTTCAATAAGCATGTTAAAAAAAACTTCCATACAGATTTGCAATCTGCCGCTTACAAGCATCGTGGTTCATTTTATCATGAAACTCATAACCAATGAAACTACAATTCTTCCTACTTGCTAGTTGCTCAAATAATGATAAATATTCTGCAAAATCCTTCATATACTTGCAGAGATTCCTGTTTCATTTTCTTTGCTCAAACCTCCACACTATGCAAGCACATACTCTTGTGAAATCTCTTAATGCAGCTTGAATATTTGCTTCCGTTCCTGTAAATTTTCTCTTGCTATCCTGGAGTATATGAACTATGAACTTCCCATTAAATGAATTTTTAGTTTTTCCGATGCTATGCCCATGAGATTGAGAAAAGTCGTGGCCTTCACCATAGAAATGAGATTTTTTTTCATCTCACTCGAACCTGTCATATTCTTGTGTAATATCCAACCTATCAATTGACAAACCAAAAGTTGAAACTTGTCGAATGAAGTCAAGAAAACTCTCATCTACAATTGGCTGGTCCTCAATGGAGCACAATGATCAGTAACAAATTTCAGTTGGTTCCAAAAACTCCTCCACATTTGTGAATGCTAATTCCTATGGTATGTTAGAAATTCCATTAGAAACTAAATGGTGAGTATTGTACAATTTGAATGAACCTAGGGTCCTGGAAAACAATTCCAGTTGACCTGTAATCCTTTGTAGCAACGTCAACCATTTTATATATAAGTACTAGAGGCCTTATTTCATGTTGTGGAGTGGCAACTGTAAATCGTTGCAGAGTTCCGAAACACAAATGTTTCTCAAAAATAGAAACGTTGTGAGTAGGAATTCTATTCCATGAATAAATCACCTATTAGCACCACGTAATCCATGTACACAACCATAATTGAGCCTAAAATCCCCTCTGCTTCTGGGTAAAAATGAGCTGGACACTATGCTCATTCAACGTATTTTCCAGTTATACGCTGGGAGTGGGAGTGGAAATTGTAATTCCTTCCGGAGACTTCTACTTCTGCTGACTGGTTGGAGGAATAACGTTGGAAAAATAGCATTGATCGTGGCATATGGCAATGTTATTACGTGGCCCATGCCACAAAATTTCCACCAAATCTGTGTTTTCTTACAAACAACCACTGAACTTAAAAATGCATCAAATACATTTCAAAAATGAATTAATGTGCTCCATGCATCTTCAATGCCATATTCCATGCAACTAAATCCACCATATCTAGGGTTGATACTGGAATTACCCAACATATCATGATTATGTGGCATCGTTGAAATCCTCACTTGATGTCTACAACCTCCACGTTGAACCTATATGCCAACATTCATCAAGGAACCATCCTTTGTCATCGAAATTATCATTATTGAATAAAACCTCCAACTATTGTGGAACCATTTTATCACTTCATTCCTTGATCATGGAAATCACACCAACAATATTCCGTATAACATGTGGCATGGCCACGTAACACTCCATTTCATGAGACATGTCCTTGTAATATGATAATAAATCAACGATTCCGATATTGAATGGTATCAAATATATACAACTTGAGTGGGCCTAATGGTTAAGAACATGTGTTTCCTTTTAAGAGGTCAAAGGTTCAAAACCAGAAGGGGTATAATATGTATGCCTTTGTAGATTTAGCAGTCAAATCGCTGTGTGGAGGTGGGTCCCTTATCCTACAAACAAGGGAGTCTCATACACCAATTTGGTGTCTGACTTGGTCGTGACCTTAAAATTAGATTATTATTATTATCCATGACGAGGATATCGTGGCCTATCCACTATGCAACGTAGCAACCAACCGTTAGCCATGGCTTGCTAATATGGCTTTCTAGTGTTCTTTTCTTCAAGTATTTTGTTCACACTTACAATATTGAATCGGTCATCCCAGTGTATTCATAAAATAAAAACTTTGCGTTTAAAAAAATATCTGTCGACATAATCCACAGATATTGCATTATTTTTCCCATTATTTTAGTGATAACAACACATTTCAAAAATTTCAATCCAAATAATTTCACAACATGCACATACATATTCATTTTTGGCGGCTATATATATATAGATAACTGTGCATAAATTCTACCCATTTCATACCAATCTAATTAAAAGGATTTTCTTTTAATTTGATTTCATCATGCTTTGTTTCTAGCATATTTACCAGTTTTTCAAAATTTTCAGATTCCTTTGGCATATATTTCTGCAAGGATTGTTTACTTGGCTTGTGGCGGAGCTCGGAATGTAGATCCCAACAACTATCAACCAAATTACCACTTCGATGAAAATGTGTGCGAAGATTCTGCACTTGTGACTTCATCTTGCCATTATATTTCGTGAAATTTAGAGATGGATTCTTTTGCCACTTTTCCTTCAAGACATTCTTGTACAAATACATTCTCTTCCAAAACTTTGAAACTTTCTGATTAAATAGGCCACAAAATGAACATGGGATCTTATGCAAAAATTTATGAATGACATTATCATGTTTCTTATAATCAAAAGTATCTTTCGTATAATTAGGCCTATACCTTTGATGATAAAAATTTTCACAACTCTGATTAGATGAACCTAATGAGGTGGAAGTTCCTTTCAAAACATCATTTGCTTCGACAGCCTTGAAACTCTCTCTAACCTCCTCTTTGTCGTATCCAATTCCAGCATACCGAGGACGATCTTCAACCATAAGGGGTTCTATCATACCTTGGGCATGGATTCCAAAGCCTTTCCCTTCGTGCCCATTTTCAATAATAGTTTCAACCCAATTCCTCTAGTGTGCTTATCAAAGGAGCCAAAACAAACATATTCTTGAGAGGAAACTGAATGTGTAAAACTGATGCTTACCACGTTTACATTAACATTCTAACTCTTTGAAAGGGCCTCTTCTGAAGCTTGTAATTGCAACCACATTGCTTGAAGTCTATCTTGAAGCTCTTGCTTCTCATATTCAAATGCTTTCAACGGTTTCCGCAAATTTTTTCTTTCTATGTCATCATCATAAAACTCCTCTACCATTTTCTTCATGTTTAAGAATTCTTTAAAAATCATTGAAACTTGAAAAATATTTGCAAAGAAAGGATTTGAAAAAGACTCATTTTTTGAATTCGACATTTCAAAACTTAAAAAATTACCTTTATTGTAGTTTCCTTCTTCTTTATTGAATTAAACCTGAAAAATGTACCCAATAAGCCATAAAATGAAATTTTCTAATACCATGGGATCTGAAAACCTGAGATAAATTAAAAACTTATAATAATACTTTTTAATTGACCATATGGGATTGAAAATATTAAGTTAAATTTTATGCATATAAATGTTCTGTTATGAACCCAACTCACAAAATAGAAGAAAAGATAGATTAATGACATATAAATAAGCCTCTTTGAGGGGGAAACCTCCTTTACATTACATAAATGAACACTTCTTAGATGACACAAACGAAAAAATTTCCTTTCTATATATAAGAGCCCATGGGGTCACAATATAATCCTAGCCGACCTAACAATAATAATGTAAGAGCACAACAATAAAAATAGTGGGCTATTATGGGGCACAATAATAACAATATGGGGACTATAGGGGTACAAAAATAACAATAAGGGGGCTACACTAACAACAATAAGGGACAAAATTAGTAATATAGGTCCCTAACATGTCCCTCTCCTTCAAAAAGGTATTATTCTCAACACTTGAGTAGTTTTGGATGCTTCTGTATAAAATTATCATCCTCCCATGTGGAATCTTTAGTGGGTAAGTTCTTCCACTTGATGAGATACTATGAGATTGATCGATTTCGTAGCTATTGAGCTCTTGTTTCTATGATTGCTTCAGGTTCCAATATGATTTTTCCTTCCTCATCAAGTTCTGACAATATTGTTTGAACTAGAAGTTTTTCACCTATAGCCTTCTTTAAGCATGAAACATGGAAAACTGGGTGCACTCGGGAAGATGAAGGAAGCTCCAATTTGTATGCCATAGTACCGATATTTTGCAACACCTTGTAAGGACCATGGTACTTTGGCGATAATTTATTATCCTTATTAGCTTGCTTGAGGGACATTTTTTTGTATGGTTGTAGCCGTAAAAATATCCAGTTGCCTACATCAAAACTTCTCTCAGTTCGATGTTGATATGCTTGTTGCTTCATTCAATTCTGTGCCAATTTTAGGTTATCCTTTAAGAGTTGGAGAACTTTTTTTTGATGCTCGATGTGATCTTCCACTGCTTGAACCTTAGAATTTTCTCTTAAATATGATGTGATGGATGGTATATGATATCCATAAAGTGCCATAAATGGGGTCTTTTTTGTTGCAGTGTGGAAGGAATTGTTATACCACTATTCAGCCAGAGGTAGCCAATTAACCCATTGCATTTATTTATAAGATACAAAGAAACAAAGATATCCTTCCAGTCATTTGTTCATTATCTCAGTTTTCCCATCAGATTGAGGATGATAAGTTGAGCTATGAGCTAGTTGAGTATCCAAACAAGAAAATAATTCCGTCCAAAATTTTCTAGTGAAAATGGGATCTCTATCGCTTACAATAATCATTGTGTTTCCATGCAGCTTTTGAATTTTTTCCATAATTGCAGTACAAATCGTACTTGCTTTAAATGGATGAGATAATGCACAAAATTTTGCATACTTGGTAAGTCTATCAACTGCCACCATGATGACAGTATTTCCTCCGAACTTAGGTAAACCTGTTATAAAATCCATTGAAACCTCCTCCCAACATTTCTTTGGAATGTATAAAGGTTGTAGCAGACTGGAGGTCTTAATTGTCTCAACTTCATTTTGCTGGAAAACCAAACATTCCGCCACAAAATTTTGAATATCATATTTAAGGTCATCCCAAAAAACAAATTTATTCACCCTGTGGTAAGTTTTTAAAATTCCAGAGTGTCCTCCTAAGGGAGAGGTGTGCAATTCCAAAAGAATATTTTGTTTTAGTTGGAAATTATTACAAAAATATAAGTGATATTTGTACCATAAGGAATAATTTTTCCAACTAAATGTATCAGATGTTCTGGGATATTGCTACAACTTTTGAATGAGTGTTCATACTTCTTCATCATTATTCCATTCCTCCCTTGCTTCGGTTATCTAATCTAGTTGGACAATAGAAACGTCACAAAGTAATGCTTCCACATCCTCATCCTTTCTTGAGAGTGCATCTGCAACAACATTTAGCTTACCTTTTTTGTAGATTATTGCAAATTCACAACCCAACATCTTTGTGACGTTTTTTCTACTCTTTTGAAGATAGTCTTTGTTCCAAAAAGCATTTAAGACTATCATGATCAGTTTTTACCTTGAAGTGTCTTCCCATTAGGTAAGGTCGTCATTTATTTAGTGCATGTAGTATTTCCAACATTTCCTTCTCATAAATAGCTTTCTATAAATATTTTCCTTTGATTGGACGGATTTCAAAACAAATGGGTCTTCATTCTTGCATTAAAACAACACCAATTCCATTTCCTGAGGCAACACATTCCACAATAAAGGTTTTTGTGAAGTCTGGCGTAGCTAAGAGTGGTGCTTGGCACATTGCCTCTTTAAGATATTCAAAGGCCTTAGTTGCTTCAGGAGTCCAAGAAAATGCATCTTTCTTCAATAATGTTGTTCACAAACTTGTGATAATACCATGTTAACCTGGTAAATCCTCGCAACTACTTTATGGTTGTGGGTAATTCCATTCCTTAATGGATTTAATTTTGTTACCTTAACACCCTCCTGAGATACAATATGACCCAGATATTCCACCTCTTGTACTCCAAAGAAACATTTGGAGGTTTTTGCATATAATTGCTTCTCCTCCAATAATTTGAACACCTTGTCATCATGTTGAACATGATCCTTCCAAGACCTGTTGTAGATTAGTATATAATCAAAAAATACTAACACAAATTTTCTAAGGAATGATTTGAAAATGGAATTCATCAACCCTTGAAATGTAGAAGGTGCATTGGTAAGGCCAAAAGGCATGACCAAAAATTCATAATGACCCTCATGAGTTCGAAATGTTGTTTTTGGAATGTCTTCAGTATTCATTCTAATTTGATGATATCCTGAACTTAGGTCCAACTTGGTGAAATACATTGCTCCATGTAATTCATCCAATAATTCATCAATCACAGGAATGAGAAATTTTTCTTTAATAATGAGCTTGTTGAGCTCCCTATAATCCAGACAAATTTTCCACTATCCATCCTTCTTGTGTACCAATACTCCTAGAGCAGAGAAAGAACTTTGACTAGGTTGAATTATACCAGCCTCTAGCATTTTTGTAATGATATGTTCAATTTCTCTCTTTTGGACATAAGGATATATGTATGGCGTGATGTTTGGAGGAACACTTCTTGGAATAAAATGAATAGCATGATCACGATCACAAATAGGTGGGATTCCTTTGTGAGTTTCAAACACCTTAGAATGATTTTCCAAGACTTTTTGGAGATATAGAGAAATAGATGATTTTGATGTTGGAACTTCTAGTGAGCATAATTTTGTAATGACACCTCATTGTTCTTTCTTCAGAAGCTTTGTCATGACATTAGAGATTATTATCTTTCGTGGCTTCCTTGCGATACCCCGTAATTCAACTTCCTTTCCTTCCAAAAAAAAAATTCAAGAAAAGTTGTTGAAAATTAAAAGCTATCATCCCCAAATATTGTAACCATTTTAATCCTAGTACAACATCAACACCACCCATTGGAATGGAAATAATTCAGTACATATTCCCCTATGGTTAGCTGGATATTATGGCACTTTCTAGAGAAATTTATAGTTCCTCCATTTTCCACCATCACTTGACACTCTGACATTGGGCATAGGAAGCAATTCAATTCCTTGGCTATCTTACAATGAATCAAATTATGGGTACTGCCCGAATCAATAATCACTATTACATTTTTCTTCTTAATATTTCCTTCTACCTTGATTGTTTGGGGAGTGGTAATTCCAGGTAATTCATTACAGGATATGGTCAGATTCATTTCTTCTTCCTCTAGGGTTTTTTCTTAGTGTATATCCTCTTCTTTTGAAGTTTCTTGTTCCTTTTCTTCCCCCTCTTCACAATCTATGTAAAATAATTTCTTCTTAGCACACTTGTGACCTTTAATGTATTTTCTATTACAACTATAGCAAATTTCTTTTGCTCTTATTTCTTCCAATTGTTGTGGTTTCAACCTTGTAGATTGTGGAAGTCTAGGAGTAGAAACACTTCCATATTTATAGTTGTGAGTGGTAGGCTTCCATCCCCATAATTTTGCTTTCAATTTTTCTTTCCAACTTGAATGCCTTCTCCAATGTATCAGGTTCCCAAAGGCGAACATCATTTTCGAAGTTATCCTTTAGAGTCCCTATGAAGACATCAATCCTATGTTCCTTTGGAATATTATTTACCCTTATATTCAATTTTTGGAATTCCTCAATGTGCTCCATCATTGAACCCTTTTTTTTGAGATTGATCAATTGGCTAAATAAGGTGTTGCACTTTTTATCCTCATAATGTGCTATCATTTCCTCCATAAAAATTGACCAAGTGACCAGTGGTTTACGAGAACAAAGCCATCGATACCATACAAATTGATTTTTTTTCTAAATATAAAGTTGCAATGCATACCTTTTGTGTGTTTTGCGTATTATGGAGCTCAAAGTATTGCTCCATTTGTAGTATCCAAGTTATCAGATACTTGCCATCAAAATTCCTCATATATATCTTTGGAATATGGTGGGTCTTAAATCCAATATCAGAGTCTATGAAATCATGATTAGCATTTCTTTTGTTCTCATCATGAGTTTCCTCTACTACATTTTCGCCATTAGGAAGCTTTTCGTGTAGAAAATTTTCCAAACCTTCCTTCAAACTTTCCATGTCTTTCTTCAAATCTTCCATGTCACCTTCTATACCATCCATCTTATCTTCCACACCATATTAGCTTCCACACCATCCATATTATCTCCCATGCCATTCTTCAAACCACCCATCTTAGCTTCCACGCATTTCTTCAAACCATCCATCTTTACTTCCATGCCTTTCTTCAAACCATCCATCATAGCTTCCATGTTGCCTTCTATACCATCCATGTTAGCTTCCACACCATCAATATTAGCTTCCATGAAATTATTAAAACCATCCATCTTATATTCCACACTTTTCTTCAAACTGTGCATCTTAGCTTCCACGCCTTTCTTCAGACCATCCATCTTAGCTTCCATTTCATTTTTTGTTACTCTTTGCGAGAGCGAAATTTTTTGCACTTGGTCTTGTAATTTTGATATATCATGTTGCACTTCTTCCTCTTTATGAGTCATAGTAGAGCCTTCTGAGGGATTAATTGGTGTTTAATTCTTTTTAGGGGGAATTTTAGAACACAATATTGATATCTATGTTTCAATATTCCCTTGGAATCACTTCAAATTGATTTTTCAAACAAGACCTATGCAATTATTAAAACAAATACACACTTTTTTATTTCTTTTGAGGAGCTCAATATTGAAACTAATGTATCTCTGTAATTTCAGAACTCCAAGATTTTATCTTTTTTCCTTTAGTAGCCCTCTGAATCTTCTTTCCAATGCCACAGGTATGACATGATTTGGATTCTTCAAGACAAAGTTATGCCCAATCTCCCACAATGACCTAATTATGAGTTGGTTCAGTAGAGCGAACTTGTATGAGTTCCGTGTGTCACTATTTCCTCCTTTGGCTCAGAAAACCATACACAAGAAACTAAAGTCCGTGTGATTTCGACCACTTATTATAGAATTCCAATTCGATGCTCACAAAGAGAGTTATGACAATTTTCCCAAGGTCACCTCTTTGAGATGAAATTTGGGAGCCTGCAAAAACCATAACTTCCACATAGCATATCTTTGAAAATATTGCAAACCAATATTTGAAAAATTTTCCATGAAGTTCCTCTAGATTTCAGCGCAAATGGGCTGTTTTTTAAAGTTTTGAACATTCATAGAAAAATAGTTACAGTGAAAATTCCACGATGACTTGTTTGAAGCAGTGAAACCCTAGAATCGAAAGCTCTCATACGAAGTTCTATGAACCCAACTCACAAAATAGAAGAAAAGATAGATCAGCCACTTAGAAATAATCCTCTTTGAGGGGGAAACCTCCTTTACATTACATAAATGAACAATTCTTGGATGACACAAATGACAAAACCTCCTTTCTATATATAGGAGTCCATGGGGTCATAATATAATCCTAGCTGACCTAACAATAATAATGTAAGGGCACAACAATAACAATAGTAGGCTGTTATGGGGCACAATAATAACAATATGGGGACTACATGGGTACAAAAATAATAATAAGGGGGCTTACATTAATAAAAATAAGGGACTACAATAGTAATATATGGCCCTAACATGTTCATTTCATCATAAAATTGTAACTTAAAATGTATGCAAAATAACTTGATCAAACCATGAAAATGCCAAGGTCGATAATGGAGTTCACCCTATCCACTGAGTTATGTCTTTGTATTCGCCTCTAACATGTCGAATCATTTTTATTGTCTTTCTGAAATGAGGAAGATGTACAATGCTCTATTACAAAAGGGTGGCCAAATATAGAGTTTTATACTACATAAAGAAGTTTAATACTTTTACATATCAACAAATCCTCTGAAATACTTCTTTAGCTCTCCAAACTCTCCAAGGTTTCCTCATAATGAGGCTCTCAAAGACATCTCAAAAACACTCTTAAACTCTCTTCTCCAAAACTCTCATACCACACAAAGTACATAAGATGGTTTTATATATCTTTCAAGATACCAAAACAAAGGATAGAATATCTCCTTAGATCCCCTAATCCAAGGGGAAAATAACTCTATGAATACCTTAAAAGATGCTCCATGACATTTATGTGGAGTAAATCACTCAAATACACATATCAAGGACCTTATATAAAACTCAAGGGATGAAATAAAATCCCTTAAGACTCCAAAATTCATCTATAATTTAGAAATTGACTTTGAGGAAATCCTCTCATAAATCAATTTCTATTTTACAAATAAAAAAATTCAAATATGAGCACATTTCATTCAAATTTGAAATACCCACAACCTGAGCTTGTATTTAACATGGAACTATTTGGAAAATGTGTCAATATCCTCCTAGATCAAGAATACCAAACACGACTCCACATACATCATGAGGAACCACACCTAGTTATACATCATCAATAAAATCAAGACTAATAGAAAATATAGTTTTGCATTTTTTTGCTACCTTCAACTGCAAATCCTTATTTACCCATCCCAATGGATATGGGATTGAATGATCACATGGATTTATGAGGGTTTTCAAGTCCTTCCACTTAGTCATTGGAGGTTCTCCCTCCAAATGTTGAAAATGCAACAAGATGATGGAGCTTAGTGAAATGAAGTCGCCTTCACTAAGTAGGCCCGCAGGATATTTTTGGCGCAAAGTCTATTTTTAGACATATGGATCATGGTCTATGAGTTGCAAGATGCTATTTATGGATGATTGGTCGAGTTGGTAAAAATAGATGGACCTATATTTTTAGACATTGGGCGGTTTCTATTTTTAGACTGCCGGGCTAAAAATAGAACAGTCAAATATTATTAACCCTTAATAATATTTAGACTATAAACATTATCTTATCCTCTTGGAGCACTTCGGTTTGATGCTTGGATGTGGCACATGCAGCTGAAAAAAGGAAATACACTTTTCCTAAGGTTTAGTTGAGCTATTGCATGGTTGACTTCAGTTAGAACTCATGTGGCAGAGTTTGGTGGAGTTGATGAGACAGTTGGTGGAGTTGTGTTCTGTTTAACTTAGTTGAACTAGTTGTATTTAGTCTAACTGAAAAATACACTAGTGATGAGTGGTGTGAATTAATTTTTAATTAATTCACTAATTATTAACTCATAAATCAACTAAAGAACACATCAGTTAACTGCAATGCATGGACAGTTCAGTGGAGACCAGTGTTAGAGGTGGGTGAAAGGGTTAGTGTGACTATCAGTTGTGACTATACCTGTGCATGAGATTTGCACACACATTGATGGAGATTTCCAATGAGGATTGCGCAGTTGGAGCTAGTGGGATTCGAACTTGGATCTCATCATTAATCATATTGGATTGCGCAGTAGAGGCAGGCAGACTTGTGGAGGCGATTTGAACCTGTGACTTGTTCATCTTCCGAGCTAGTTTTGTGTGTAGCATTGAGATAGTGCTGAGAGCTGTGAGAGCTTTGTGCTATGTATTGTTACATGTTCTCTATCATTATAATATACAGATAGTTGGGGGTTTTCAGCTATTTCTTTCCCCATTACATCCTGTGTTGATATGTGTGCTTGATTATGTTTTAATGAGCGCATGCGACTGCTTTCTATTTCCCCATATTGATTATCAATTGTAGAAGAGGTTATGTATTATGCATGAAGCTTAAATAGTGTGTAATCAGGATAATCTCGGTGAATAATTCAGCTATTATTCAAATTTCTACATGGTATCAGAGTGAGAATTGATCATCGGATCTATTACAGTGATTACAATTTATTTCGGTAGATAGAGTCTGTAAACGGGCCAGGTAGCCTCTGGATCCATCCTTTATCTGAAAGGTGATATATCCAGTAAATGCCCCTACAATCAATCTCTGTGCTAGAAATACTTTTTTCTCATAGATTGGAAGCGGTTGAGTTTTGAGCTTGTGGAATTCAAATTTGCAGCAGAATTTGGAATTCGAATTTGCAGCAGTTTTCTTGGTGTCGAAGTCAAAATGTCTTTCAACGGATTGCGACTGGAATATTCCCTTGAGGGCAGTTCGAATTATGTTGCATGGAAGGATAGAATGGAGACGGTATTAGATGATAACGGGCTGAAGGAGTTCATAGAGGCTGAGGTCCCAAAGCCTACTGATGCTGCTCAAGTTGAGGCTTGGCAAAAGAAGATGGCGAAATGTCGAAGAATTATGTTGGAGGGCGTGAAGGATCACATTGTATCCAGCATGCATGGAAAATATTCTCCATACTTGATGTGGAAAGCGTTGACAGATTTATTCCAAAGCAAGAGTGACCAGAGGAAGTTGGCGCTCAAGGATAAACTCAGACACATAAAGATGGAGAAAGGCGACAATATGCCCAAGTACCTCACGAAGTTCATCCAATGCAGGGATGAGCTGGGAAGTGTGGGGGTGACTGTAGATGATGAGGAATTGGTGAGCTTGGCTCTCCTTGGTCTTTCGAAGAGTTGGCATGCCTATCAGGATTCTGTCAATGGTCAGGAGAAATTGCCAGGATGGGAGTGACTTTGGTCGGATCTTGTGCAAGAGGAGATAAGGCGGAGCACCAGGGATGGATCTTCACCAAAGGCATCTGATGAAGAAAATTATGCTTTGGCTGCCAAAGCAAAGAAGGGGAAGAGCAAGAAAGCTTCTCATTCTGGTGCGAAAGGCAAGAAGCAGGGCATGTCCAAGGTGAAGTGATTTCACTGTCACCAGCATGGACATTATGCCACAAATTGTCCGCAGAAGAAGAAAAATAAGCAGGCTGCTGGATCTGCAGCAGGAGAGGCCTTAGCCTTGTAGTTTGAGCTGGATCTTTCACTGATCGCATGCTTTTTCTCAAGTGTGATGGGATCTGTATGGTTCTTGGATAGTGGTGCGCCTTTTCACATGACTGGAGATCGAGATCTGTTTTCAGATCTGGATGAGAAAGATCTTGGAGTGCACATCGAGATGGGCGATGATCGTAGATACAGTGTGGCCAGTATCGGTACCATTTCCTTTGAGAGGGAGTCTGTTAAACCCTTCGTATTGAAGGAAGTGATGCATGTTCCAGGATTGAAGAAGAATTTGATCTCTATGGCGATGTTAGAAGACAAGGGGTATGATGTTGTCTTCAGTGAAGGAAAGGATTTCCTGCGCAGTAAGACAACTAGAGAAACCCGGAAGATAGGGGTTCGAGTCAAGAACCTTTATCAGTTGCAAGTAGATGGTTGCGCAGCAATGGCATGCAAGGCGGAAAGAGTGGTGAGCCGGGATGATGGCGAGCTGTGCCATCGAAGATTGGGCCACCTTCACCATGGAGCTTTGAAGATACTGCAGCAGATTTCTACTGGACTTCCTAAGGGCACTCTTGCACAGTCAGATCAGTGCAAGGGGTGTACCTTGGGAAAATTTGTGAAAGCCACCTTTCACGAGAAGGATAGTCGCGCCACGAAGATCCTTGAGAGAATTCACACAGACGTGTGTGGACCTTTCTCAGTAGCTTCGATAGTAAAGCACAAGTACTATGTGATCTTTGTTGATGATTTTTCTCGGAAGTGCTGGATCTTCTTCATGCAGAAGAAGAGCGAGACATACTCAAAGTTCTGTGAGTTCAAGGCGCTGGTTGAGAAGGAATCGGGGAAGCATGTGAAGGCTCTTAGGAGCGACAATGGTGGTGAATTCATCTCTTCTGAATTCAAGGACACTACTTGGTAGCATAGGGGTCGGGGAAGGAAATATAGCACCCCATAACCCACAGGCGAACGGGGTTCTTGAGAAGGCAGGCGCGATCATGGGTGCGCACGGGCGTGTTTATGATCGGGGCCTACCCATTCACTTGTGGGCGAAGGCATGCAATACTGCAGTATATGTGCAAAACCGTTGTCCTCACAAGATACTTGGCATGAGTACACCCGAGGAGGCGTTTTCTGGTAAGAAGCCTGATATTTCCCATTTGAGGATTTTTGGTTCACCTGTTTACATTCATGTGACGAAGGATGCCGGAAGAAGCTAGATCCGGCAGCTAAGATCGGGATTCCACAACTATGTGTGTTTTCCAGACGGTCGCAAGATTGTTGTGCGGCGGGATCTCAAATTTCAAAATTTCATGAGGAGAAAGCCATGAAGTGTTCACTTGAGAGGGAGCCACACTTGCATGCAGATGAGGAGCTATTAGTTCCTAAGGATGAGTCTATGGATGTGGATCATCCACAAGAGGAAGTTCATGGAGTGGAAGAGACCACTCATTCAGCACCAACCATCAGAGGGCAGAAGCGCACTACAGAAGCTGAGCGACTGGCTCAAGATGCAGAGAAGGTTGTAGGACCACCTACAGCATAGCGCAGACAGAGACAATCACCGGACCGGTACACTGGATACATGGCTCTTGTGAGAAAATGTGCCGTGACAGAGCCATCCTCTTTCGAGGAAGCTATGGAGGATCCCGCATGGGTAGATGCCATGGTGGAAGAGTATGATTCGATTGTCGGAAACAGTGCATGGGAGATTGTCCCAAGGCCGGAAGGGAAATCAGTGGTGGGTTCAAGATGGATCTACAAAGTGAAGCAGGCGGCTGACGGGAGTGTGGAGAAGTACAAGGCAAGATTTGTTGCCCGAGGCTTCTCACAGATAGAGGGGATCGATTATGAGTGCTATAGGGTAAACTGCTTGGGTGGTTGGTTTTCGTATATCCCTCTCAGGGATTTCCAGTGCCCGAGGCAGACAGTAAGATTAGCTATGCTGTTCACAAAGATGGCATGAGCATGTTCATATTAGCTTGAAATGACTTGAAGGAATACAATAGAGAATTACCTCTTTGACATCTTTAGAATCCTTTGGAGAGTGCTACGCAGCAAAGCAAGAGTCCTTCTTCACCGGCTCCAAATCTGAGTCCTGCAATCAGTCAAAGCACCCGCGTAATTTCTAATATAACAAGTATTCTATCAAGTAAATAAATAATAAACATCTAGATTATACACATCTGAGCCACTCATATCATACTAAACGAATATTGAAACAACAATATAACATTAAGCATCGAATGGACAAAACGAACATAGTTCTATTGATTTTGAAAGAATACAACCATCGGTTGTACCAAGCCCTCCTTAGTCTCCCAATCTCTCTTCTCTATCAAGTGAAGAAGTTCAAGCCAACAAGCTCTCTAGGAGCCTCTTTGGCTCTTGGCCTTCACAATGTCACGCTATTCTCTATTCCACAAGTATACAAGAACATTGAGCAATCCTTCGACCTTCAATTAAGAGCCTTCAGCTCCTTCTTATAGGAGAGGGAGAAGGCCATTGTTGCCCTTCTCTTTCCATTAGTTTGGAATGGAAAAGGCTTAGATGTTTCCTTGATCTCCATGCTTTTACCTCTCTTGGAGTTCAGTCTTCTATGGCAATGACCAATAATGAACTGGTGCTTCTGCAGTTTCCTTTGTGCACTGACTCCTTTGTGAGGGAAAGTCGGAGATTCAAATCTTTCTTCGCGCTCTTTTCCCAATTCAAAATTAAAACACGGGTAACGCGTCCCTCCAGTGTAAACAGAGCGTTGCCCTAGCCACTAACGCGGCCAATGTATTGCTTGCCTGTGTTATAACGCTCTTGTTCTGTTTTATATATGCGTTACCCTGGCAGAAATAGGTTTAATTTAGGTCTTTGTAATTCTTCCATATTTGTCTTCCCCTCTGAGCTGATGAGGAGGTATTTTGACCTGTAACAGATGCCCCATAAAGTGTGAGGTTAGAGATGAAGACGATGGCCGAAATACTTTATAATTTGTAGAGAGAGAGAGATTGAAAGACTGAGGAGAACCTGAAACAACAATATATGTCAGAAAATATAGTATTTGCCTAGATTCGGGCATGTCCCATGCTCAGTAGCTTTAAACAACATGATTTCTCTAGAATAGAGATATGAAGAATCTGTCCACCAATAGGCACAATGTGGAAGTGTCTGTCATAACAGGATCAGGCTGAAGAAGCTGTCTCCATAAACAATATCGCAGCTTGGGGAAGGGAACACAACTTTAATGGTGTAGCCTTTGCCCCAAGGTCTTGACCGTCGATTCACTTAAACTGCATATTTCTCAACATGTGAATGAGGGAGTTGTCGTCGAACATGTGAGAAATCGTCTGATTACCAGTCAATAATGAAAACTATTAACAGACGCGAAGGTGGCCACCGATAATGATGATGGTCCCTAAGATGCCCAATACAATCTAGCGAGTGTGAATAAAAGGAGTTGAAGTCGAACACTCGTAGAATCATTCGACCAAGAGCCAATGATGAAGACCCTTGATCAAACACAAGACTACCTGCCATTGATGTCTGCAAGTATCTGGGTACTGATGGGTTTCTGGATCAACTTCCTAGATAAGGTGTTGAAGTCGATAGGAAGTGATCTGTTGAAAGGTAGGCACTGAGGCGTCCTACATCAGTCAACACGAAACGGAAACCAACTGATTTTGTTTATGATTTGAGATAAGAGTAAATGGGAACGTCAGATGACAAATAATTTCTGGCATAATGAACGGTTTGGTTGATAACAGGAGCAGTAGATAGCGAGATCTGCTTGAACAATAGAAGGCACTCTAGCAGGGTACTAGGCAGCTGAAGCGTGTTGAACACCAAAGAGTGTGTTAGGATTTTACCGGTGCAGGGACACTGCGAAATGAAGGCTAATACTCATAGATGGTAGGGTTCGGCTAACTGCGAAAGAGTTTTCTGGGAAGTGCCATGTTCAAGAATTTTGCTGCCAAATCGACCTTTTTGAAAATGTAACATAGGTAGTATCCATTTTGTCCAAATTTTTCCCCGTCTGATTAAGTTTAACGAGTCCAGACGAGTAAACTCGGTGAATTTTTCATGTTTAGAGAGTCTGAAAAATGTCAGGAAAGACAACTCTGTGCCCCATTTGATTAGGTTTAACGAGTCCAGATGAGCAAACTCGGTGAATTTTTCATGTTTAGAGAGTCTGAAAAATGTCAGGAAAGACAACTCTGTGCCCCATCTGATTAGGTTTAACGAGTCCAGATGAGAAAACTCGGTGATTTTTTCATGTTTAGGGAGTCTGAAAAATTTCGTAAAAGACGGCTCCATTGGGGTACCTTTGTCATGTCTTGATAACCGAGCACGGCAAAGGGGTAATAGTAAGCTCGAAACAGTTCATTTTCCGTTAGTTAGTCTACCTCATTTTTTTATGAGTGCGAGGAGACGAAGTAAACTCAATATTCTTTGTGAAATTTTAACGAGTCCAACAAAGAAAACTCAGTACCTCCGTGAAATTTTAACGAGTCACGCGGAGAAAACTCGATTTACTTTTTCTGTTTAAAGAGCTTTGAAAAAAGTGGAAAAGAATGGCTCCTTGTTCTTTGTCTCAATAGTTTAACGAGTCTGACAAAGGTGACTCGGGATTTTTTCGGTTTTATGAGCGAGAAAAAGATTCCTAAAAGAATGCTCAGTACTTCTCCATAGTTTTAACGAGCCTGAAGAAGAAAACTCTAGGTTTTTCGGATTAACGAGCAAGAAAAGACCAAAAAGAACGCTCGATGCCAACTTCGTGTAAGTTTAACGAGCCCGAAGAAGAGAACTCGAGGTTTTTCGGATTAACGAGCAAGAAAAATACCATAAAAAGAATGCTCGATAAAACATGAGTATGTCTGTACATAAATCTTGATCCCTTATTAGAATCATCAGTACCAAATCTCGAAAGTTGTGACATGTGTACAGTGAGGAATCACGACTTTGCCGACTGACTAAAGAGAGTCATGCCCCAGAATTTGCTATAAGAAGGTCGGAAGACATTAATTTTCACTGTTTCGAGTGCTGTGAAGAAGCTCTGGAGTGCAAAAGGGGTGAAAATTTCAGCTGACGATTGCGGTCAATCCGGGCAACAATTTTCTATTCCGCGAGATCCAGGTAAGAGCTAGAACCTCCTGTTATCATTTAATTGCCAATTTTTTAGTTTTTGCTGGTTCAAAATTAGGAAATTTTGAGGCCCTAGAAAAATATTTGCGCCTAACGCGGGTCAGGAGTACAACAGCCGCGTTAAACGCATAACCCGTGAGGGAAGTACGCGTTAGAACGCTCTGTTTTGTATTATCTCCCGCGTTAGGCGCAACATGCTTTCTAACAATTCAATTTTTTCATTTTTGAAGTGGTCCAGGCAAATTTTAATCGGTTGGAAATGTTTCATTTGTAGGTGTTCAGCTGTTAATCATGAGTATCTGGCGAGAGAGAGAGCATGAGCGGGAAGAACGAGAGATGGTGACGGATGCGGCAAGTTCAATGGCTCTCCGGAGGTGCGGATTGCTTAAGTATGCCCGTTTAGAACTGATGAGGGGTCAAGAGGACCTCCTGAGGTGGCTGATCCAGCAGTGGGACGAACGGCATCATGTCTTTCGGATTGGTGGCAACGAGCTCGCCATCGAAAAAGATGATGTTTACTTTTTGACCGGCTTGTCATGTCGTGGGGCGAGGCCCAATTTGACGGGGTCCAGAGCTGACCCTCGTTCCACTACCGATTTGATCCATGCGCACTGCATACGTGGCACCCAGGCTATGAGTAACCGGATACCTATTGCACAGGTGACTTTGAGACCCTTGCGGTCTATTCTATGGATGATTGTTCGCTTGGCAGGTGCCAAGAGTCAGCATGTGGCTACCAAGGCCCAGATGCTCCTAGCCTTGGATTGTATGCAGCCTCAGGTTTTCAACTGGTGTGACGGTGTAGTCCGTCGGGTCCGAGCAGAGCTTACTGCATGCAAGACCCGTACTCAAAGAGAATTTGGGTACGGAACACTGATTGTTTCTTTCATACTGGAGCGGATACCACTGATGAGGTCCAAGATCCCAACAGTGCCATTGGGTCCATGCGAGCCGAGGCAGGCTCAGTGGGCCACTTTGCTTCCACGGACTGGAGAGGGTCCCGTCCGTCACTGTTTTGATGAGGGATTTTTTGATTGGCTGGACTCTCAGATCATCATGATTGAGGATTATCCCTATGCAGGGATGAACTTCACAGGCGATCCCGAGCTAGTCTTGCCCCCTGGCACCCAGTGGGGGCCCGATGGTAAGAAAAAATGATCAGTTGTTTTCAAAGAAGTTTTTGTTTTTTAGCTTTTGAATGTTTATGTAAAAAAAAAAAAATTGTTTTAGAGAGGGGTGAAAATTTAGTTTTGACCTGAAACTTTTGCTTGCTTGACACAGATGTGGCACCTGTCCGTCCAGCTGGGGCCCCTCGCTATGCACGGCGAGGATTGCAGCTACCCGGGGCTGGCGCACCTGTAGAGGATGCGGAAGCCGGCGACGACGATGATACCCAAATTTTACATGAACTCTCCAGGAATTTGGAGGGTCTGAGCATGGATATACCGCCGCTTCCTATGCGGGAGGTTCTAGTTCGTTTGCAACGGCATACTGTGGGTGTGCCGGAGAGATACCTGGTTCCTCTGAGGAGGATAGCTAGAGCAGTTGTATGATATTATGAGCATCAGGCTTAGCTGGTGGAGTAGATGTATTAGTGTCAGAGCATGGCTTAGTGTAGCCAAATTTTGTAAAACACCCCAAGTTTTGGGAGATTTTCTTTTTGATATTTTCTGTGTTCTGGACACGACATATATCTATATTTTTTTTTGGTGATTTTGTGTTTTTAAATTTTTATGCATTTTTTTGATGTGATAAAAATATATGTACTCATGAGTAAATCTTTTACAATAAATGTGACAAATGCCAATCTAACACATAATTTTCCAAAGAATCAGCTAATGCATTAAATTCCCTAGGAACGTGCTCAAATGTGATTGTTTGAAATTGACGTTCTAAAAGTCGCACTCGTAAAAAATAACGTAACAACACAGGGTGGCGGACACGGTAATGATTGTTTAGCTGCATAATGATGAGTTGGGAATCTAACCTGACCACTAAATCGGAGATGTCACGAGATGCCGCTTCCGTGAGGAGTTGGATCAATGACATGTATTCGGCCACATTGTTGGTGGCGTTACCCAGGAAGATCCCCCCGGAACCAAGAAGGTCCGACTCAGGAGTATAGAGAACCCAAGCAGCTGAAGCAATGTGTCTAGTGTGACGACTAGCACCGTCTGCATACCCGACGTATGATAATGAATGTGATGAAATCTGTGTGAAAGAGAAAATATTACATGAGAAAAACACCTTAAACCAAACAAATAATCCAGAAGCATCAAAATAAAAATAGGCAAAACTTATATACATAAAATTACAAAGCATATGCCTAGTGTGAAACTAGGCAAAATACTTCTTCAGATAGAGCCCGTTGCGGGGCTCATCGAGTGGAATTCCATTACAGTCCTGTAGTTCGTAAGCTCCTTTTGAGAGAGCTTTAGTAACGATGTAAGGACCGAGCCACAATGGTTGGAGTGTTCCTGTCCCCAAGAGGTCTTGTTTTTTATCATAAAGTAGAACAAGATCGCCTTCTTGGAAAGAACGAAGCTTGACAGATTTGTCGTATTGAGCTTTAACTCGGTGTTGGTGAGCTTCGAGTGCTACTGTAGCATCTCGATGAGTTTCGTCCAAATGATCGAGCGAGAGCAAGCGCTCTTCTGTGGGGGTGGTGCCAGGCAGGAGTTCAACCACTAGTTTAAGAGATGGGATTTCACACTCAATCGGAAGTACTGCCTCCAGGCCGAAAGCAAGTTGGAAAGGTGTGAAGCCTGTGGCAGTTTTAACTGACGTTCGGTATGCCCATAACGCAGAATATAACTTTCGATGCCATGTGGTTTTATGGTTTCCGACCAATCGACGAATCATGGTTTTGAGAACGCCATTTACGGCTTCTACTTGACCATTAGCTTGAGGATAATAAGATGAAGATTGATTTTGTCGGAAACCTAGCATGGATGTTAATTCGGTCATCATATGATTTTGAAAGTGAGATTCATGATCTGTGACAATCGATAGGGGTATTCCGAATCGATAGATAACCTGATTAAACAGGAAGAGAGCGGCGGTTTCGCCATCGGCCTTAAAAGTGGGAAGGGCTTCAGCCCATTTCGTAAAATAATCAACCGCAACCACGATGTAGTTGTGTCCGTTTTCCGAAGCGGGATTGCAGGTGACGAAGTCAATTCCCCATTTAGCGAAAGGACCGACGGAGATAACCGGGTGAAGGGGGGCAGGATGTGCGCGCATTTTCTTTGTGAAAATTTGACATGGATGGCATTTTTGGACTGCTGCAATGCAATCTTTAAACAAAGTGGGCCACCAGTAACCAGCGCGCAAGATTTTTTGGGTAGTAGCTATGCCTGAAAGATGACCACCACATGCCCCTGCATGGCAGTCATTCAAAACGCGTTCTACCTCATCGATAGTGAGACAACGTTGGAGAATAGTATCAACACCACGACGATATAGTGTATCTTTTAGCACGAGGTAGTGCTTTGCTTGGTGGCGGATACGACGACGGTCATCAGACGTGAGAGCTGGGCGGAACCGTTGAGTTTGTAGGTAGACTAAGATGTCTCCATACCAGGGGTCCGAAGAGTTGACCAAGTAGACAGATTCATTAGGGAATGGATCATGAGCTACCTCTGCCGGGTCGATTCTGGGAAGGTCCGATAGTAATTCCGTGAAGACCAGGGATTTCTTGGCTTTGGCAGCCGTGAACACCAAATCAAATTGTTGGAGGATGACGATCCATTTGGAATATTTCCCTCCAATAATTTGTCTAGACAAGATATGTTGCATGGGATTCTCCAAAGCAATCACCGTAGTCTGTCGCAGCAATATATAATGTCGGAGCCGGGTGACGGCGAAAACTACCGCTAGAGAGAGTTTCTCCACATGTGAATAACGTAATTCAGGTCCAATGAGACCTTTAGATAAATAGTAAATCACATGTTCGCTGTCGTCATCGTGTACTTGAACCAAAACCATTCCAAGTGTGGATGGTGATGCTGCCAGATAAAGGAGAAAGTCGCGTGAATAATCGGGGGCACTAAGGAGTGGGGCTGAAACAAGTGCATGTTTTAAAGCATCAAATGACCGTTGAGCTTGGTCATCCCACAAGTATAGTGTTCCTTTCTTCAACAATCGCATGAATCCTTTCGTCATATCAGCATAGTTAACGATGAAATGACGCAGAAAGTTTGCCTTCCCCTGCAAGCTTTGGAGTTGAAGGATGGATTGTGGTGCCGGCAATTCAATAATTGCTTTTACCTTATTGGGATCAACCGTAATCCCGTGCTTGGAAACAATGAACCCTAACAATCGTCTGGACTCGACCATAAATACGCATTTATGAGGATTCAAGCGGATATTGTAGAACCTGCACCTAGCAAAAATTTCTCTTAAATGAGCCAGGTGGTCTCGTCGCTTCTTGGAATGAGTCGGGAGGTCATCCAAGTATGCCTGTACAATATTTCGAATGACATGAAAAGCATAGTCCATAGCTCATTGAAAAGTTGCTCCAGCATTCTTCAGGCCGAATAGGAGCTTTTTATACGCAAAGATGCCCCAAGGACAGATGAAAGCATTTTTATGCTGGTCGTCTTTTTTTAGGGCAATCTGGTTGTATCTCGAGAATCCATCCATGAAGGAAAAAGATTCGCATCCGGCACAATCGTCGAGAATTTGATCAATGAACGGCATAGGATAGTTGTCTTTTGGAAAAGCGGCGTTCAGATCGCGATAATCGACGCAAACTCGAATAGTGCCTTATTTTTTATCAACGGGAACCGGATTGGAAACCCATTCAGTTAAGGGAACGGGGTAAATGAAGCCAGCGTTTAAAAGTTTTTCTACTTCGACCTTGATGGCGGCTGCTTTGCGCGGGTGGACAGGTCTGAGTCGTTTCCGGATAGGTTTAGCATTGTCATAAGTCTTGATTTCGTGCTCGACAATAGAAGGATCTATGCTGGGAATTTCGTCGTAAGACCAAGCGAAGACATCGCGGAATTCTTTAAAAAGAGATGTGAAGGACGCAATTTCCTCAGGATTGCAGTCGGCTCCAATCTGAATATTTTCCACGATACCCGTTTTGACCGAGATATCAATGAGCAGAGTCTTGGAAAGATTACCCATGTTCCCTTCTGAATCGATAGTGTGGATAGTCGTATAAGAGGAGGGAACTATCTCAGGTTGGTCAAAAGACGAGATTTCAGTTTTTATCGCCTCCAAATCAATCGTCGAAGCGCGATGGTGGAACTCTCCCCAAGGTCGTTCTTCTAATGACATGATCTCTCGAATAGCTTCGTCTGTAGGCCAGACTTCATTGAGGAGATCCTTAGAGAGAACTGTTATGGGAGAGGGGGTTGTACCTGTGGTCGAAACCATATCAGTGGAGGGTTCATATGCGGTTTGGATGGCTTGGTAAGCCAACTCAACCGACGAAAGCGGCATCTGATCTCCATAGGAATCAATATCTGAAGGTGCCGGGATGATCCATGGGTCGATAGAGCCATATGAAGAGGTGGATATCATTGCAACCGTGTTTGGGATCTGCAGCGGCGGTAGAGGAAAACAACCCAGTAGGGAAGATGCCTTCAGAAGACCAGTACTGATACTGACGTAAGAGTAAGGGACACCTCCTATTAGGGGTACAGAGCTACTTGGTAAAGTGGAATAATCAGGGGTGCAGAAGGATAGCTGGTCTACCGTGACTATTTTCCCATCCAATGGAAATAGGATGAGTCGGAAGACCGAAGACACGATGGCGGTCATAGCATAAGACCAACTGCGACCGAGAAATAGATTATAGTTGAGATGACGCTCTACGACTTCAACGTCCATGTTTACCATTTTCCCACTCAGAGTGATGGGAAATCTAGCAAGGTATCCTTTTGGTAGGAAAGTGTGGCCATCGAAAGCTTTGAGGGAATTCGATGGCGGGGTTAGAGTAGGAGAACCTAAATTCAGCCAGCAAGCTTGTGACATAACGCAGGTTGAAGCACCTTCGTCTATGACAGTGCGATGGATGGGTCTCCCTTTCGACACAACCTGCACCTGGAATGCGAGTTGATGCGAGAGGCAAGGTTTAGCCTTTTCCATATCAAAGACTGCTAGCATGGAATCCTGGGGATCTATTCCACCAATGGTCGAAAGCAAGGCTTTCCTTTGTGCTGGACGGGTTTGTAATACTTCAAGTGCAGACATAGCTGACGGTGCCTGCGCCAAATCTTCTACAATATTGTAGTTTTGGGCTGCACGTGCAGAGGTATTATGAGTCGTGCGTCGAAGTGTCCCTTTGGGGGGATGAATTACAGGTTCAACAGTAGGCCTTTCGATATGTAAATCGTTGGGTGGCGGCGGATTGGAACTAGTTCCCGGTTCCTGAGCATCTATGGTAGGAGTTCCATAAAGCTTGGCACGAGTTTGAAGGTCAATACTCTCGATGCCATAAATGGCAGATGGTCCTTCACCGGAAGGATACGAACCACCATTGCCTCGTTGATGGGGTTGTGGCAGATTGTCAACCATATGTTGATGTTGCTGCTGTTGATTGGGGAAAGGATTGTGAAGAACGGCAAGTGTTCTCCTAGAATCCTTGTTAGCAATAAAATCGGTGCATTCCTGCAATCGAGGACATTTGTATGTCAAGTGGTCCTCCGCACAGATTTTACAAGGAAATTTCATGGGTTTATCCTTTCCTTTGTCGTTTCTAGCAGCATTTTTCTGATTAGCGTTATTCTGATTATCAGACTGTTCTTCCAAAGAAGATGTTTTCTTCTTATTCTTTCTATTCTTTCCGCTAGGTCTTTGTGAGGTTTGCACTGAATTTACCTCAGCGGAAGGGAGAGGAGTCGTTTGATGGGGGGCGGTGGCAGCCGAGGATGGATGGGAGGTTTGCCCCCGAGACTGATTGGTGGCTACCCCAGAGATCGTGCCAACGAGACCATCGGCATGAGCTCCGGTTTTCTGAGTAGCCGAAGGGTTTGGGTTACCAGGGGCATGGGGAAGCAGATCGTAAAGCGTGCCGGATTGTGAATAGATTAAATCCAGGTACTGGGCATGACGAATACATTGATCTTCTGTCACCGCACCAGAAAGGCCAATTTCTTTAGAGATATGGGGTAAAAGAGACTTGCAAAACCAATTGGCTAAGAGATGGTCCGGTATTGGCGCTTTGACAAGCCTCCTCCTACGTCTCCATTCATGAATATGGTCGGAGATGTGGGTGGTGGTGTCTTGGCGCAGTGATGTTAACAATTATGTTCCGGTTTCCACTCTAATTGGTAGTTGGAAGTTCTTTAAGAACTCCGTCGCTAAAGCGCCAAACGTATTGATGGCGGCATGTGGTAATTCAATGTAGCACTTGGCGGCATTGCCTGTAAGGGTGCAGGAAAACAGTCGGAGCCGGACACTATCATCTACCATGGAATTGGATATGGACCATAAATGGAAGGTAGTGATGTGTGCGGCGGGGTCGTCCCCATGTTTCCCGTCGAACTTCGGGATATCAGAAGGAATCTTATGTGGTATTGGAGGCCAAAGCGAGTTATGGTTGATGGGATTGTTTGTCAGCTTATGGATGTCGGGTATGTCCAAAGCTTCCAAGAATGGAAATTGTGGATTTTCCCCCGAGTCTAACCAAGGCAGTATGGGCTGACTATTGGGACCATAGGGTCCTCCCATCCATGTGTTACCAGAAGGGTAAGTGGGACTTTGATAAAAACCTCCCATAGGTGGAGGAGTAGGAACATACGGTTGCTGTCCATAGGGCATAGTGTATTGAGGGGCAAATGGTTGGTTGCCCCCAGCGTAAAAGTGCCCTCCCACTCTAGACGGAGGTTGGGGTTGGTTAGTCCAAATGGATGCAATAGAGTTTCCCGGAGGCATACTAGTATTTGCATAATTTGGCAACGGTATAGATCCTACACCTATGTTTGAACCACTTAAGGGGATAGTATTTACAATGGATTGTCCCATTTGTCCTAAGGATTGCATAGGAAGAGAAATATTCCCTGCTACCTGTGTACTGATAACACTGCCCCCTGGTGTAGTGGCCAGGGGGTTTGAACTCAACAGAGGGTTCCAATCGAAAGGGTTACTAAAGGGCACCGAAGTAGTCATGCTCGTGGGAGGAGCCACCGTGGTCCCCAACGTGATCACGGTAGGAGTAGATGCCGAAGGGTTCGGTACACTACTGACAGTTGTGTTGACCATAGGGTTGGGGATAGGCATATGTTGACTACTGGGGTTACCCAGTAACGACATAGAACTGACCACCGGCGGGGAGGATGATGGCGAACCAAGAATGGTTGCCATTGGTATCGACCCTGTGGATACTGGTGGGGAAATAGATGTTGGTGTTGCCGCAGACATATCTTGGCGCGGTGGAATCTGGATTATCACCGGTCCTAACAGATCAGTGAGCGGAGGATTGTAATTAGGTACAACGCCTTCAGTGAAAGGGTCCTTCGGGAGTTCCGGCTAATAAGGGTCTATGTGGTAATCCAGATTAGTCAGAGGAGACTGCTCTTCCGTAGAAGGCCCGGGTTCACCAAGGTTCAATCTTTCCTCTAGAGTGAGAGGAGGTAGACCTTGCTGTCGTCGAGACAGACGGCGTGGGTCAGGGGACACCACGGTGACCGGTTTAATTTTAACAAATTTTATTAAAATGTGATATATTATGAAGTCTCAAGTGACAGTAACCACACACTTACTAAAAAGAAAAGACTCTCTAAAATCAATCAGCAAGCAGCCAGTATAGGGTGCCCTGTCTGAGTACTATCGTTCACTGGTGATGAAATCCAATCTCACAATAGCATACAGAGAGGGTTGGTCGAAAGTACAGTTACGGTTACTCTAGAGCTTCGCCCGAACCCCAGACGATAGGTGTAAGCACTCTCGTGAAGACGAGTACCCTCCTAAAGACTGAAGACAGTGTTACACCATTTTTTGGTCATCTAACCTTTTATCATTAGATGGACCCAATTACACCATGTAAGACCAGTTTTACCCTAAGTAAAACTGCTTTCACTATGTTAAAATAGGAAACCCCAAAAGGAAATATTAAACAAACCTATATTTGTTTGATTTTCCTCATGAAATAATTAATTAAACCATAATTTAATTATTATTCCCAGTCATGTTTAACCCAAAGACAAAGAAATTAATGAGATAAACCCTTAGTTATCTTGTTATTTTCTAGGAATAATTATTTAAATCTTATTTAGATAATATTCCTTGTTAAATATGACCAAATCACCCACCATTAATCAAATAAATCATTATTTATTTGATTATATCCCAACCACTTCCTTAAAAAGATAAATAAATCATTTATTTATTTATTTTTCACTAATCAAGGGATTTTGACCCAAGTCAAACACCCTTTCCCTCCAACAAATAATAATAAAATATTCCATAGAGGTGGATCTAGATTTGGTTAACATTATTTTAATCATGCACCAAGATCTAGAATGACCCAATATTTTGTTATAAATAGGAGGGTTTTCCCCATCATTCTTCACCTTTTTTTGCCTATTAGATCACTCTGGATCTATACACTTGGTCTCATTTCTATCATTTTGCTCCCATTGAGCTCTATCTTCTACATTGGGTTTTCTACATCTACAAGAGAGAGAAAGCTTAGATCTGAAGTGCTGAGGACTACAAAGAACCCATCCCATTGAGGAGATCTCGATACACCTTCTTGTTTCCTCCCAGGTGCCCTGTAATATAAAAATTCATTCAAAAATCGTGTTCTTGTCTTGTCCGTTGGATGCATGGAGCAAACTCTTTACTTTACTGCTTAATGTCTTTCCATTTATAGATCTATTTGTTGCAGCATTTTAACTACTAATCGCAGATCTGAAGATGTTTGGCAGCCTCTATTGTTGTTAGGGCTATTAGTTATGCGTAGCTAAAGTGGTTCTTTTTCGTACACTTCGACGAAGAATACATACTAACAGACATAGATGGACCTCTATTTTGGTAAAAATAGATGGACCTCTATTTTTAGCATTTAGGTCGAAGTCTATTTTTAGACTGCCTGTCTAAAAATAGAACAGTCAAATATTATTTACCCTTAATAATATTTGGACTCTAAACTTCAGTTTACTCTCTTGGAGCACTTTAGTTTGACCCCCGAAGGTGAGGCATGCAGCTGCCATAAGGATTTATGCTTTTCCTATGGGTTAGTTGAGCTATTGCATGGTTGACTTCAGTTAGAACTCATGTGGCAGAGTTTGGTGGAGTTGATGAGACAGTTGGTGGAGTTGTGTTCGGTTTAACTTAGTTGAACTAGTTGTATTTAGTCTAACTAAAAAATACACTAGTGATGAGTGGTGTTAATTAATTATTAATTAATTCACTAATTATTAACTCATTATTCAACTAAAGAACACATCAATTTAACTTAGTGCATGGACAGTTCAGTGGCGACAAGTGAAAGAGGTATATGAAAGGGTTGAGATAGCTATCAGTTGTGACATTAGCTGTGCATGAGATGTGCACCACACTTGGAGGAAATTTCCAATGAGAATTGCGCAGTTGGAGCCAGTGGGATTCAAACTTGGATCTCATCTTATATCCTTTTGGATTGCGCAATAGAGGCAGGCAATTAGTGGATGTGTTTTGAACCTGTGACTTGTTCAAAACCAAGCTAGTTTGTGTGTAGCTTTGTGAGATAGTACTGAGTACTTGTGAGGAGTATTGTGCTATGTATTGCTGCATGTTATCTCCATATAATATACAAAATAGCTGAGGGGTTTTCAGCTATAAGCTTTCCCCATACATACTGTGTTAATGTGTGTGATGAATTGATGTTCTGTTGCTTCTATTCTTTCCGCATGTGACGATTAATCGTAGAAGAGATTATGTGTTATGCATGCAATTAGAAATTGATGTGTGATCAGGTTAATCTCGATTGAATAAGTGATTTATTCAGCAAATTTATACATGGTATTAGAGGTATATTAATCGTCAGATCTATTACGGTGATTGCAAACTTATTTCCTCGTACAGAGCCTGCATACGGGCTAGATAGCCTCCGGATTCATCTTTCTTCGGAAAGTGAAAGGTCTGGTAAAAGCCCATGCATTCAACCTCTGATTTGGAAATAATTTGTTCTCAAGTGTAGATCGGAAGCGATTGAGTTATCAGCTGGTGGTGAAATTCGAATTTGCAGATTTGTGTTCTTGGTGCCGCGGCGAAAATGTCTTTCAACGATTTGCGACTCGAATATGCCTTGGAAGGAAGTTCGAATTATGTTGCATGGAAGGACCGCATGGAGGCTGTATTAGATGATAATGGGCTATTGGAATTCATGGAGAAAGATATTCCAAAGCCTACTTCTAATGATTCTGCTGTTGTGGAAGCCTGGCGAAAGAAACAAGCAAAATGTCGAAGGATTCTGTTGGAGGGCGTAAAGGATCACATTGTATCTAGCCTGCATTGAAAGGCTTCTCCATATTTAATGTGGAAAGCTTTGACAGATCTATACCAAAGCAAGAGCAACCAAAGGAAGCTGGCGCTCAAAGATAGACTCAGGAACATCAAGATGGAGAAAGGCGACAGCATCACAAAATACCTCACGAAGTTCACTCAGTGCAGAGATGAGCTGGGAAGTGTGGGGGTGATTGTTGATGATGAGGACTTGGTTGACCTGGCTCTCCTTGGTCTTCCAAAGAGTTGGCACTCCTATCAGGACAGTGTCAATGGTCGGGAGAAGTTGCCGGGATGGGAGCGACTGTGGTCGGATCTCATGCAAGAGGAGATCAGGAGGACTACCAGGGACGGATCTTCATCAAAGGTAACTGATGAAGAAGACTGCGCTTTGGCTACCAAAGCAAGGAAGGGGAAGGGCAAGGAGAAGGCTTCTCAATCCGGTGTGGATGGTAAAGAGCGTGACATGTCCAAAGTGAAGTGTTTTCACTGTCACGATCATAGACATTACGCCACGAATTGCCCAAAGAAGAAGAAGAAGAAACAGGCTGCTGGAGCTGGAGCTGGTGAGGCTCTTGCCTCAAAATTTGAGCTGGAATTCTCATTTATCGCATGCATTTTTTCTATTGCATTGGGATCGGGGTGGTATTTTGATAGTGGCGCATTCTTTCACATGATGGGAGATGAAAATCTTTTCAGTGACTTGGTGGAGAAAGGTCTCCAGATGCATGTTGAGTTTGGCGACGGTGGACGATACAATGTGACCGGCATTGGTACCATAACCTTTCAGAGGGAGTCAGGTAAACTCATTCTTTTACAATATGTATTGCATGTACCAGGTCTAACAAATAATTTGATCTCAGTCGCAATGTTAGAGGATAAAGGGTATGAAGTTGTCTTTAGAGAAGGGAAAGCTTTCCTTCGGCACAAGGAAATGGGACAAGTCAAGAAGGTTGGGATTCGAGCAAAGAATCTCTACAGAATTGAAGTAGATGGGATGTCTATGGAGCTTCCTACTGTTGGGAATCGGAAGGAAGACATGCAACTGAAGCTTGAGAGGGAGCAATTGTTGCATGCAGGCGAGAAAGACATGCAATTGAAGCTTGAGAGGGAGCAAGTTTTGCATGCAGGTGAAAGTGAACCTCGGGATGTGGAGCAACCACAAGAAGATCATGGAGTGGGAGAGACCACTCATGCAGAGAAACTTCGTGCTAGATGGGCAGAGGGAGTGCATGCAGCTATACCACCAGGCGAGAGGTGGGGTGACATGCATGAATAATCCCAAGAGGAGATTTCTGGGCAGAATTCATGAGATGGTGTGGATATCATGAGTTGAACCTGGCTACAAGGTGACCACAGTGCAGCAGTAGCAGATCAATTGGAGTGATGCAGGCAGATCAAAGTGACAGTGTCGGATACTGGAGCGCGGATCAGAGTTGACAGCAAGTGCAAGTGTGCATGGGTGCAAGAGTTCAACATCGCAGTGGTTCCTGATGACATGTGCAGTTGGCCAAGAAAAAGTCAAAGACTTTGATGATATATGCTAGATGCATCAGACCGATCGAGTTGTTTGGAGCCTATTCAGTTTCAGAGAAGTTGCAGAGCAGATGCATGGAGTTGCATCTGCTTGTGAAGGTTGCAGGGCGAATGCATGGAGTTGCATGTCGCATGCAAAGACAATCCTTTCTTGTTGAGAGGGAGTGTTGAAAATGGCAACAAGAAAAAGTGAAGGAGGCCTCCTAAAACATCTTTCATGATCCTAGTTGGAAAGTGATCACCTAAACTAGGTGGGGACCACACATGTGATTTTCTGTCGAAAAGTCTATTTTTAGACTATGTCTATTTTTAGACATATGGATCATGGACCGGGAGCCTCAGTATGCTATTCTTGGAGGATTAGTCATGTTGGTAAAAATATATGGACCTATATTTTTAGCATTTAGGTCGAAGTCTATTTTTAGACTGCCTATCTAAAAATAGAATAGTCAAATATTATTTAGCCTTAATAATATTTGGACTCTAAACTTCAGTTTACTCTCTTGGAGCACTTTAGTTTGACCCCCGGAGGTGGGGCATGCAGCTTCCAGAAGGATTTATGCTTTTCCTATGGGTTAGTTGAGCTATTGCATGGTTGACTTCAGTTAGAACTCATGTGGCAGAGTTTGGTGGAGTTGATGAGACAGTTGGTGGAGTTGTGTTCGATTTAACTTAGTTGAACTAGTTGTATTTAGTCTAACTAACAAATACAGTAGTGATGAGTGGTGTGAATTAATTATTAATTAATTCAATAATTATTAACTCATTATTCAACTAAAGAACACATCAGTTTAACTCAGTGCATGGACAGTTTAGTGGCGACAAGTGAAAGAGGTAGATGAAAGGGTTGAGATAGCTATCAGTTGTGACATTAGTTGTGCATGAGATGTGCACCACACTTGGAGGAAATTTCCAATGAGAATTGCGTAGTTGGAGCCAGTGGGATTCAAACTTGGATCTCATCTTATATCCTTTTGGATTGCGCAATAGAGGCAGGCAATTAGTGGATGTGTTTTGAACCTGTGACTTGTTCAAAACCAAGCTAGTTTGTGTGTAGCTTTGTGAGATAGTACTGAGTACTTGTGAGGAGTATTGTGCTATGTATTGCTGCATGTTCTCTTCATATAATATACAAAATAGCTGAGGGGTTTTCAGCTATAATATATCCCCATACATACTGTGTTAATGTGTGTGATGAATTGATGTTCAGTCGCTTCTATTCTTTCCGCATGTGACGATTAATCGTAGAAGAGATTATGTGTTATGCATGCAATTCGAAATTGATGTGTGATTAGGTTAATCTCGATTTAATAAGTGATTTATTCAGCAAATTTCTACAATTACGGTATTTACTGTGTCAAGTTCATGAACCACACACTCTGTTGAACGAAAGACAACTTCATTTTCTTTATCACACATTTTACTCACACTCAACAAGTTATGCTTTAATCCATCAACATATATAAAATTTTTAGCTTTAACCATCTCTTTTAGAAAAAAATATCCTTTACCCTTAATGATAGCAGGAGAGTTATTTCCAAAAGTAACATTATTTTCCTTCTCTAATGCATTGTATGAAATAAGTTTATATTTATCACTTTTCATGCGTTTTGAGCATGTGCTATCAATGTAACATTGATTTTATTCTCCTTCTAAAAATAAAGCTATGCCACAACTTTCAAAATATAAGTCCTTCTTCCTCCATACCATGGAACATGTGGATATCTGTTATTTTGGTTGAAGTTTTCTCATGCATTCAGATTCTTCAAGTCCAAAGTTATTGCAAAATGAACATTCAATTTCACCTTGAAGAGGAGAAATTTTTTTATAAGTGTTCTTCTTTATTCCTATCGCATTTCTTTTCTTTCTTGCTTTTCTGGTCATAATGGTTTTGTATGCAACACATTGAGAAACTTTGTGACCAAAATTATGACACGAGAAACATTGTCCATTAAAGAAGAAAGTTTTGCGATCATAGAACCTTCTATTTTTGTTTACCTTTTGACCTATATTTATGTTATTGTTCATCCTTGAATTTGAGTGATCATGTTTTACCTGGTCATTGTATTTGTTCTTTTGCTGAGAGACGAAGATTTGCTAGATATCTTTTGCTGCATTTAGATAACTTGTAGCTGAAGACTTTTCTGAATGAGAATATTCACTAATATATCCAAGACCTATCTTCACAAGAGGAGAGCATTGAACCTTGATAATTTCATCTAAGGTTTCAGATCCCTTAGCAAATCTAAGATTTAACATTTTTACTTTCTCAATTTCCTTTCTTGGAATTACTATTTCACATTCTAATTTCTCATTGTGCTTCTCCTTTTCTATGAGTTGATTCTTTAGAGAATATATGGCTGCTTTGTTCTCTTCCAAACATATTTTGAGTTGATTGATTTCTTCAAGAAAATCATTCTCTTCTAAAACATCCAAAAAAGTATATTTAGCCTCACTAGTGTCTTTTTCAAATGCCATGAGTAGTCTAATATCTTAATCAGATTCTCCTTCTTCACTATTTGATAAACCATCACTATCTTCATGAGTATGGTAACTTTTTCTATTAAAAAATCGTCTCCTATTACCTTTTTCAAAATCCTTTCCTTTTTCTTGATTATATCTATGGGGAAATTTAGCATTTTAATGACCAACTCTTCCACAGGTAAAAAATTTGAAAGGAATCTTACCTCTAAACCTTCCAGTGCCAAGTTGAATTTTCTTTACAAAATTTACCTCATCTTCTTCTAATACATACCCTAATTATTTTGATTTTTCCTTGTCCTTGCCTTTTCTAGTAGCTCTAAAAGCAACTTATTTGACTTCAGACGGACCTCATTTCACATGCAGTCAAAATCCCAAGAAGTTGAACAATAGTAAGAGTCTGTAGATCCTACTTCTCTTCAATAACAGACACTTTTGACTCGAATTTTGGAGTCAGAGATATTAATACTTTTTATAATAGAGTGGTGTCACTTATGACTTCACTAGGTTTCTCATACGATTTACAATCTCATCTAAACATAAAAATAAACTAGTAATAATTTCAACATTATGCATTCTGAGATTTTCATATTGAATTCTGAGAGTTTGGAGTTTAACACTTTTTACCTTGGCATCACCTTCATAGCTCAGAATGATTTTGTCCCATATCTCCTTTTTTGTATTTAACTACATAGATTTGAAAAATTCTGATTCAGTCAGACTCCCCAATAATGCATTAAAAACCTTTGCATTTGTTTCATAGCTCTTCCTTGCTGTCAGATATGTTGGAACATCGGTAGGATATTGGTAACTGCCTTAAACTATAACCCAAACATCTGCTCCAAGAGACTGAAGATAGGATCTGGTCCTAGTCTTCCAGAAGATTAAATTGTTTCCGTTGAAGAGTGCTGGTCTGATAGATGGTGTCCCATATTGATTTCTCATCTTAGATGATCTTCCTTCTAGAGATTAAGCTTCTTCAGAAGGACCTGCTCGGATACCAATTTTTAGGAAAAATAGTAAGAGGGGAGGGGGGGGAGGTTAATTAGTATTAATAAGAATCAAAATCTTTTAATTTTACTGATTTCTATACGCGACTTTGATTACCCCAACTAGAATTTACACACAGCTATCCTAAGGGAAACTTGTGTATACCCAAATATCTTACTGTCAGATAGATATTCAGAAAAAATTATTTAGCCTAGTTCATCAGTTATGCATAAGATAGTTAAGCAGTAAACATGTACAGTAATAATAGAATAAATCATCACACAAGTGCATCACACATGAACACCAAGATTTAATGTGGAAACCTAAGTCGGGAGAAAACCGCCACTGCTGTCTTCTCTGTCTTCAATATTTATTATATAGAAAATTTCTTACAATGTTGTATTGATGCAGACTCATATCAGTATGTAGGCACCCACCTACAGAAGGCTGTAACCTTCTATTTTTCTCTAGCTGCGACTGGAAGGGAGCTCCAACCCCCTGATCTTGTTTACCAGCCACTACTAGAAGGGAGCTATGAAAACCTTAATAGAACACTAGCTTCTACTAGAAGGAAGCTTCTACTTGCACATTGAAGGCTTCATCCCTTTGACCCACTATAGAACACGTTTCATTAATTTTCATACTGGATCCAACAGCTTCAACACAACAAAATTTGTAGATCAACACCAATAGCGACAACCCAATATTTACACTGAATAGTGAGATCACAGTAACCAGATCACAACAATAAGCCTAGACTTTTGAATTAACATGTAAAATCAAATTCAATCCTAATCATTCATAAAACCAAATGTATACACTACTTTACTCATTGCAACTTGCATATATACGCACTTTCCTGTGGATGAAACTACATATAGATCTTTATATACTGAATTTAGGAATCTTATTAGACTCATAACATATCAGAGACATTCAGGCATACTTTGTTAGAATTACAAAATTTTTATTCAGTCAGCAACATCCATCATATTCAATCAGCCAGTCACTTATCATATTTATACATAATCAACTAGCAGCGTAAAAAATATTTAAAAAATCCAGACGTAGATGAAGACTTCAATGGTAGACAACAAAAATATAGCATGAATGATCAAACATTCTCTTCAACAATATTCATAAAAATCCTGACTTCCATATGCGTTTTTTTTTAAACAAACCCACATGTATACGCGCTTTCACCGTGACAAACCAGTGTATAGATCTGTAAATATTCAGGAATGTGTAAAGTTTTAGATTAATAGACTTACTTAGATCATACCCTTCACTTCAACAAACATGCGGCAGATCACAAATCTAGACATCTCACAAAAAAATCAAGAAAATACATAGTCATTTCAAGTCTAGATATCATGATCCATTATTGTATTCATAGGTGCATCATTATTTTAGATCTATTAATAAATTGTAATACATTCCATGCAGATATACTTCAGAGAAGTATTTAATTAAAAATCCATACACTTTCACACTTTGCACTATGATCTTCTTCTCCTTATATAGTTTGAGCCTTTCCCAATACCATGAACCAAAACCACACAATTACCGATGGTATTCTTGGACAGAATCAAATAGATGAAAAAACACTCAATAATGTGGGATAAAAACATGATAAGGACCCCTGGTATCATAAAATGAGTACGTAAGTACATACGTGACTTGGATTCTTCGCAATCGCATGTATACGCGACATCTCTTCATCAAAACTATGTATACACTAATTATGGATGCATATGCGGGTTGCCTTCATCAAACCTGCATATACATTGCAAAACATTGTCTTTGTCAGTTCTCTGTCACTACCTGTAATTCCTTTTTCTGTCACATATGAACTCACCTGTAGATACATCATTTTTACATATTTAACAAATAGGTCGTTATAAAAAAGGAAAATCATCAAGTAGGTTGCCATCAAGGACAACATATCAACATATTACATCATAAGGCCAACATATTACATCATAAGTTGATATGAATTATCACCCAACTTTCTAGTATCTTGAAGGCACCATACTACATATACTTTATTTTCTTACCAGTCCCCTATAACCTGTCCTTGTTTAATTGTAGCCATACTCTGTCTCCCACCTTGAACAACTTATATGTTCTATGTTGATCATGCCTGACCTTAGATTTTTCCTATGAACTTTTCAGTGTCTCTTGTAACTATACATGGATATGTCTGATATTCTCTATAATTTTTTTGATCCTCAAGGCATCTCATGTAAGTTATTCCCTCACTCCTTGCTACCCATATTCAATGCCAAAAGGTGAAGGAAAAAAATATCCAAAACAAGTTTCAATTGGGGACTTTACAATATAAGTGTCGGTGATCTAAATTTATGCAGGAACACAACAAAATACACATATAACCATAAATACAAAGATGCAACGAAAATAACACTTCATTTCATTAATATCAAAGAGCTGAATTTTGTTTATAGACATAATGGAAATAAAATAGCTAGGGCGTTGGTAGCATATCTCTGAGAAGCGATGTGGCGGATACAGGCTTCTGAAATTTGTGTTACAATGAGGCTCAAAGGCCTATATATTATTGAGAAATAATTGAAAACCCTAGACATTCAAAACATACTCATAACCAAAATATAGCCAACAAAAATAAAAGGAAATAACAACCATAAAAACACCATTTGATCAAGTATATTTACCCATCAAATACAATAGGGAAATAGATATTATTAACATGTGTAAAGTGCAATTAGGACAGAGACTTCCATGTACCACTTGATCATAGACTAGGCTAAACCAAATATTTCTTTTAGCCAGTCACACACATACCATATTCTAAGCATGAATGTGGGATCTCATGGAGTAAACCAAAACAAACCAAACCAGAGCTTATAGAGGCCACACCACCTCAAAACTGAACCAGAGATTCCACCTCACAACCTGACATCACTAGCCATCACCATAGTGGTCTCTACCCAAGTTTTAGAGGGTTCTAGAGATTTTTTTCCAAATAGGGCTTCTAAGACTAGTAAATCAACCCAAATTTATTGTCGGGCTTCTAGAGTTTTTGTCCAACCAATGTCTCTAGGACTAGTAACTCAACCCGCCAAGGGCTTCCAGAGATTTTTTCCAACTAAGGATTCTAGGACTAGTAACTCAACCCAAGTTGTTATAGGGCTTCCAGAGCGTTTTTCCAACCAAGGCTTCGAGGAATTAATAACTCAACCCACAACCAAAGGAACATGAGAGCCAACTATAAAACAAAGTTAAATCCCACAACGCCATGGCTATCCAGGAAATGTAAAGGATAGTGAAAACCATTGCTAATCTAATAAATGCTCCATACCAATGACATATCATAACTAAGAAACCACATGCATATGCTATGCATGAAAAAACTAGCAAGGAAATCATACATGCAACTCGATACTTACAAGAAATTTTTTTGTAGTTTCTGATCTTGATGTTCTCTTGTGTTTTCCTTATCTTCCTTTTCCTTCTTACTCAAAATCCCAGGTATGCCAAACTCCTCCAATAGTTCCCCAAGTAAACTCTAAGTTTCCAAGAGTATGAGAGAGAGAGAGAATAAAATGAGAACTCTAAATCCGAAATGAAAAAAAAGGTACCAACTGATCCTCAGAATCCTTTTTTATTTATGAGGCCTCTAATTTCTTCAATTTTCCATTATTTTCCTTCACTTTCCTCTTCACATGCATCCTGTGACCTTTCACCTTCCTTTTCTCCTATTTTTAGTTATTTTCATAAATAAAATGCAAATAATTAATACTTTTCCTTTTCGGAGCCTTTGCCAATGCCTTTTCCAATTTCCATAGCTATTAATTAATCACAAGTGATCCTTGTCACTATGTTGTTTCCAAACATTCATCTTGGAATACGTGTCCCATGACCATGGTTATTATTTTTCCCTTATTAACTTTATTACATGGATATTTTGACTAGGGTTGTTACAGAGCCCTGCCCCTTGGGGGAACACCATCCTCAGTGTTCACTGACACCTACAACTAGCAATACTGTTGAAATAAAAGCATATTTAACATGGATATTTATAACTTATTTCATTGCATTATTTACAAAGATCATCCTATTGAGAAGAAAACAACCATGAGAAACATAACAACATGAAAACCATACCGACATGACACCCATACTTATTATTTGAAATTTATAACATGTCTCATGGTGGTATTTACATCCATATACATATATACACATACCAAAACATCATACCAAAAATATTCGCTCAACCAATGAATAGAGAAGGATACATAGCCCATATTTGATCGACCATCTCCCATGTAGCTTCATTAGGCCCAAAGTGCTTCCATTGCACCTTAACCTACTCGATTTCTTAGTTCTAGAGAATGAGAATACTTATCTACTAGATACAATGAGGTTCTAACTGGAATTATCGTTATGACTCCACCTGCAATATAGACTAGTCAATCACATGATCAACATATTTAACATACTTATTAAGTAATGACACATGGAAAAAATCATGGAATTTCACTGTCAGAAGCAATGCAAGTTGATAAGCTACTAGTCCAATCCTTTCAAGAATCTTGAAAGGTCTACAATACCGAGGTGCTAGCTTGGCACATGATCCAATTCTCAAGGATATATTCTTTGGGTTGATGGGAAAGTACGTCTGTACCCCAACCTAAAACTCCTTAAACAACCTGTTTTGATATGCATAAATTTTCTGTTTTTCCTTTTCTACCTTCATATTCTTCTTGATTACCTAAATTTTCTGTTCCATCTCTGCCAACATGTTGGGTTCTATTAACACCTTGTTAACTAGATCACTCCAGCTAATGGGAGTATTGCAACTCCGTCGAGAGAGTGCCTCAAATGGACTCATCCTCAAAGACTCTTGGTAAATATTGTTGTAATAAAACTCAACTAATGGAAGATTCTCCTCCCATCTCTTCTATTGATGCATCACATGCATACTTAACATGTCCTATAATATCTCATTGATCCTCTCTATCTATCAATATGTTTGTGGATGATAAGATGTGTTGAAGGCCAACTCTATACCCAAACTTGCAAATAACACTTTCTAGAATCTTGAAGTGAACTTATCATCCATATTTGACACAATATTCTTCAGTACACGATGAAACCTAACCACATATCTAATGAATACGTGTGCGGCATCACTAGCTGAATACATAGACTTCATTGGAGTGAAGTGCACTAACATTGTCAACTTGTCCACTGTAACCATGATAAAATCATGTTTTCTAGATGTCCTCAACAAACCTGTGATAAAATCCATAGAAATGACCTTAAATTTCCATTTTGGAATCATAATAGATTGTAGTAATCTACCTGGATGCTTACAATCCAATTTTACCTGTTGATAGTCCAAACATATAGCCATAAACTACCATTTGCCTCATTCAGATTCAGCCAATGATAAAAGTTACTCACTGTTGTCAACGTCTTCTAATATCCTAGGTGACATGAATACACCTTAGCATGAAATTCCCCCAAGATAAATTTATTTAGCTCACTGGTGTTCGTTACATAGATCCTGTCCCTAAATATGACCAATCTGTACGCTGTGAGGAAATAGGCCACAGCTTGATCACCTATACCATGTTGTAATATGTCCATAATATCCCTATACCTATCATCTTGCTGAACTACCTTTAAGAGCCGATATTGTATATTTGTCCCATAATAACTGATAGCTATTATATGACTTACCTATATCCTCCTGCTAAGAGCATCTGCAACCCTGTTATCTTTACCTTCAATGTACCTAATATCAAAGTTGAACTCACTCATCGTGGCCAACCATCTAGCTTTTTTGGAATTCATATTTGGTTGGTCAAATAGATACCTCAAACACTATGATCACTCATTAGTATGAACCTCCTACCCAAAAGATAGTGCCTCCACATCTTCAATGCATGAATGATCACTACCAACTCAAGATCATGTGTCAGATAATTATTCTCGTGCTCATTTAGTTTCCATGACACATAACATACTACCTATCCTTCCTTCATAAGAACTCCACCAATATCTCTCTTGCAAACATATGTGCACACTACAAAATCTTTATTCAGATCTGTAATATTTATAATTGGAGCATATTTCAAAAACTGCTTCAACTGTTCAAAGTTTGCGCACATTCCTCTATCCATTCATATTTCTTAAATTTTCTTTGAAATAATGTAATAGGATAAGCAATCTATGAGAAGTTCTTGATGAAGCTCCTATAATAGTTTTTGGGTCGTTTAGGATTGAACTAGGTTTGATCTATGCTTCACACCAACAAAATCCTTGACCATTGGCCCTTTTGGAAATGATATGCAAGAAGATTGTCGTCTCACCTAAGGGGACTATGGGTGGTTGCAGAACCAGGTTTTTGCAGCATTGAGGGACTACGCAATGTGGCTAATCTACTTTTCTACAATTATCCCTTAAAATGCATAAAATCACTATGTTGTATTAAACCCTTCACTTACTTCGCCACATTCAACATAACATATAAACAATATCATAAATTGTATTGTTATAACACACAACTATAATAGTTACTTCGCAACAACTGATATTAAGAAAATAGACAAGAACAAATAATATCTTCAGAAAAAATTCTTCTTTTATATTATGATGGATCTTTTCAGTACAATCAGTTCTCTGACCTACGCACACAGGTGCAGGTGGTCTGCACACTAAGGTACATAATATTCCAAGGTCTCTGCACACTCAGCTGCAGATTCTTTCCTTCGCTACAAAAGACATATACAAACTAGGTCGTGACCATATAAATTACAATGATTATTCACCTATTCACTTCCTATCATAACATTACATCGCTTTATATAGTATTACATACTTACAAAACCATGGTTCAAATACCATGGTCTAAGAAAAATACAAGAAAATATAACCCGAGCCCATTACAAAAGGTGGGGTTTCGACCCATCCTGTTATCATTCTATAATTTTAAGATTGGAAAGAATAATTACATAGGACAACATCAAAACCACATTGGAGCCTAGGATTAGCCCTCATAGACTCAGAGAGGGATCTCTCTATTAGATTTAGCTTTGTTTTATGAATATGATATTAGACTAGTTATAATTATTGTAGGGATTGCTTTCTTGATTTATTTTTTGGTTGGATTAGTAAATCTATTTAAACTAATTCCATTGGGCTATGGAGTCATAAAAGGCTGGGTTGTTGTATTAAATTTTCAAGAGCATCCACATGGAAAGCTAACTATGTTTAATGGATCTTAAAACATAATGAATTATGATATGAAAGAAAAAGTGAATTTAGTAATGGTTAAAAAGAAATTAATAATTTCTTAACCAGAATTTAGAAGAAAAACAATTATATTGTAAATACAGCCAGAAATAAGGTGCTCTAATAAAAAATCTTAATCTTCAGATTTCTGCTTTACAATCAGATTTAAATGATGCACTAAGGGAAAATAACAATGGAAAACATTAACAGAGAAAAGAAATAACATCACCAGATAAACATAGCTCTAGTATCCTGTAAAATGTCTTTTATTATTGATGCTCTAGCTTCAATAAAAATACAATTCTCCAACAGAAAATTTTTAGAATCCAGGGTCCAACCCTTGATACTCATAATGTATGAATTATTTAAATGAATTCTACAATGATTGCAGTATCTACTAGGCAATCTGTTATTAATTACAAAATAAACAAAATTCGACTAGTGTGACCACAAAGTGGACAGGTTGAGATAAATTTTCCATCTATCCCTATTATTCAGAAGGCAGTTGTTGCATGATTTTATTTGGTGTTGTGTTGGTTGATTTGGCTGATATGCTGCTATGTTGATCTGGATGATATGTTGCCCTTCACCCTTCTTGGTATTCTCATAGCTTTTCCCACAGTTTCTCATATGGAATATTTATCCTAGTCACCTTTTGATATATTTCATCTATCTCTGTGAATCTAACGAAAGTGGGCTTCAACACAAAAATATGTTTAATTTCATGTTGAATAAATATATCGTTTCTCATGGCCTCAAGGAAATATCTTCCAGCTATTGCTCCTCTAAGACCTGCAAATTTGGTTGTATCCTTAGCAATGTCTTTTAGTTTCTTTACATAGTCTTCAATAGCAATAAGTTTATCATTTATCACAAACAGTGAAGGTAACCCTCTTTTGCTTAGTGGCTCGATTCTGTTAAAGAATCTACTAACACCAATTTCTAAATTATGGAACTTTTCCTCCAACTATGTGACCAAAATTTTCTTAGTGAGTGCCTTCCTGACATCCAGAATTGTTTATGTTCTATATTAAAATCCAATTTCATCCAATTCATACCTGATCTTTGAATTTAGAAGCTTGATGATGTTGTTTGCAGTCTGAGGCATGCCCCCTAGCTCCTTGGTAACATTAGACATTGTATCATTGAACTTTTCAATTAATTCCTTCTGTTCAAATACGATTTGAATAGAAGGCCATATTTCATTCATAGAGTAAATTATGCTTGTCCATATTATTTCCTTTGCCTGGACAATGGTGTGACCAATGGAACCTTCCTTCTCTACCTTTTGCAATCTTTCAATATGTTTTTGGGCTCTTTGCACTTCTATCTCATGTGCATTATCAAATCTTACCTTTTGATCTTTCAAGATTTTAATTTGTGCTTCCAGTCTTTTTATCTCGTTTGTTTGGATAGACATATTCTCATTGGCTTTATCCAGTTATTTTGTACCACCTGATGTGCCTATAGTTGCTTATGTAGTTGAAGGTATGACTACAATAGGAACAACCTCCAAGGGAATGGTGGCCATTTTTGCTGCTTTTTATTTTTCCTTGACCAATTTATCCATTTATGTTTCCATCTGCTTTAGTTGTGTTGACTTTTCCATTATCAGCTTCATCATCTCTGATTTTTGTGATTCATTCTCCTCTATTTTCTTGGTCAGAGGGTCTTCAATAGCTAATATTTTGAGATGCTTTCTTAGGGCTTCTATGTATGTGTTTTTCTTTTTCATTATCCCTTCTACTACCTCTACATTTTCTGAATCATACCCAATATTAACAACTAAATCCTCGAAGGACTTAATTCTGGTATCCTTTGAAAGAGAAGAAATCTTCTCCATCTTGAGTTGTGACTGAATATTGATCAGTGATACCTGCAATTTAGATAGCCTCATTATAGTACTAGTCAAGGTAGATGAGATTATCTCTCAAGTCTACTTGTGAATTTCCATTTGATCTATTGGGTGGATATCCTTGACATTAAACTCAAAATATGTTTCCTTGAACTTAGCAGGTGATTTTGGCTATGAAATCTAGGCTTCTAAGTAATCCATGCACATCTTTCCTTTCTCTGAATCAAACACTGATAGAAGCCTACCTTGTGAACTGGTGGTTTGCTTCCAAAATTGATTGCAGGTGCTGGTCTTCATTATCTCATTTTTCCTCTTGATCTCCCTGAAGGTGTCATATATTGTTTCCTCCTTTTCCCGTGTGACAAAAGTAGATGTAGGTGTTTGAAGGTTTTGCTGCTGAAATGGAATTGTAGCTGAAGTTGTAGGAGAAAATACATGTTGGCCACTTGCTGGAGAAGAACTAGGAGAGTCTATGATATTTATCATTGTCTGCTGACCTAACTCTTGGCCTTGATCTATATCCATGTGAATTCTTTCTCTCTTCCTCTATTTCATTTTAAACTCCCTTTTAGATGTATCAGTCCCCAAAGTAGACTAATCATCTCTCGATCTTTTTCTTGTGGCCTCTTTCTATTTTTATTTTCCTTTGTCTTGTTGATCCTCTGTACTTTTCTTTTCTTGTGGAGTAGGGGTCTGTATACTTGCAGATGAAGTCATCTCCTCATCCGCCTCCTATAAGGTGTTTGTTGTGCACTTTTTTTGGTTCATGAATTGTTCAATTTCAGGTCCGTGGGTGTGAATGTATGGAGTTGATTTATTTTCTACCCTCTTCTTAGATATAATTCCCAATTGGTCATAAGAACAAGTGAAACTGTGAGTAAATTTCATTTCTTTCATCATCCTGTCAGCCTCCTCTCTTGCTGCTCTACTGTTGCAAATGAAAGGCCCAATTTGGGATTTGATCATGAACTGAGACTTATTTTTTCCTAATACAAAATGTACCTCATTTTCATTTATCATCTGCCTAATGTACTCCATGGAAAAGATCCTCATGGGGAGGAACTTTGGCAGCTTGTAAGGGGGAAACTCACACCCATATATTCTTAGCTTTGTATAGATCTGGTACAAGTACCAGTCTCCAGTTATGGCTTGGTCAGACAGTGACATGATCTTTCTAATTTCTTCACTGATCCTTGGTTCCACAATGCTACTGAGGTTGCTCATAGATGGATGTGCAAAAGATTCGATGAATCATTTGTAAGTGTAATATTTCTGATATTTCATCATTATTATCGTCCAGAATATAAAAGAACGAGGTTGGGAATCTTCATTCACTTTTGTCATTGTAAACGGGAACCTGTTTGCCTGAAAATATACAAACATATAAACCATGACTGAAGTGTATTTAAAAAATTCCTCTGTGTGAAACTTGACAAACTGGTCATGGATGGCATCTTCCAGGAATTGACTGAAATGAAACATAATGGAGGGCTTGGAGTCTGATGAAATTATTGAGAGGAAGCCTATCATTACTTCATCTAACCACTGATCTGGATGGTATCCTAGTTGGTAAGTAAGAACAATGACTATATGCTAAGTCTTATCAGGGAATGTAGAATATGGGTATGGAGGATTCTTCTTGGGCAAGGGAGTGTCTGTAGCCATGAATAGTTCAAGTGTTTTGGCTCTACTAGAAAAATCTAACTTCTAGTACAATTCTCTAAGGGTTTCATGGGAAAATAGTGTGGTTTCTGTTATCACTCTGAAATTTCCAAAGGTTGTTCTAGCATTGAAAAGAAATATCAGAGGTAACTACAAAACTACTTTGGAGCTTAGGATGTAGCCTTCCTAAACTTAGAGAGGGATCTCTCTATATGATTTAACTTTGTTTATTTTATGGATTTTAGGTTATTTATGTATGCTTAATTTGGATTGGTTTTGATTGTTTGGTGGAATTAATTATTTAGATGAATAGGTGCTTTTCCATTTTCCATTGGGCTATGGAGTCAATATGCTTTGAAAACAGAACAAAATCAAATGATAAAGAAATTGTTATAGGGAAAGATAGGTGAGCAATATCAGATCTCAAGGCTGAATGGTGAAGTGATTTTTCAATCGGGCTCAAGGAGCAATTAAGAATTCCTTAAACCAGATAGTGAATAAGGGTGAAGAAAATCAATCGAGATTAGAGGGAATTAAGAATTCTCTAAACCAGATATCAGAAGAAAACATATAAATGTATAACAGTTAAAAGCCGAGTGTAATGTTTAAGAAAATTCTGCAGTAATACTCCTGCTATAACATTCAAATTTAGAACACATAAGTTTATGGAATACTTAGAAAGAGAACATGAACAATTGAAATCTATACTTCACTGAGATAGCTCAACACATGAATCCTGTAAAGAAGTTTCTTTATAACTTGTTCTGTCTGTCGAATAGAAATGGTACAATAACCCTCAAGCAATAGATCAGTTAGCTAAGGAAATATTCAGAAATCCACCCTTGATACTTAGAATGATGAAGTATTTATACAAAACACTACAAAAAATATCCTGTCAACTGACTAGGATTTATTCTAGGAAAATAAAATATCCTTATGTAAAGAGATAATGACACCTTTCAACTGACTGATATCTAGCCCTAATTATTTTCTTATTGTTACCTGTTTGTTTCTTTCATCTGTATTTTCCTTTCATCGGTATGTTCTTTCACCCTTTATAGTAAATCACACCATTTCTCCCATGTTTCTTCATCTCATTTTGAAAATAAAATATCTTTATGAAAAAACATAGTGACACCTTTCAACTGATTGATATCTGGTCCTAATTCTTTGCTTGTTGTTACCTGTTTGTTTCTTTCATCTATTTGTTCTTTCACCCTTTATAGTAAATCACACCATTTATCCCATGTTTCTTCATCTAGAATTTTTACTTTCATCATCTTGCGGTAAATCTCATATGCCTCTGAATATTTGGCAAACGTAGGCTTATTTACAAAAAAGGTGATTTACCTCATGCTGGAGGTAAAATAAGTTTTCTAGAGTTTGAAGGAGCACCTTGCCTGTGGGAATGCCCTTCATTGAGTAAATGTTGGAAGTTTCTTTGGCTACTTCCCTTAACTTCTTGTAATAATCTTCATGTCTCATGAGTTTGTCATTTATTGCTAGAGGATTAGGTAGACCCTTTTGTCTCAATACATCAAACTTGTTTAAAAACCTGTTCACTATGAGTTCCATGGTTTGACATTTCTCCTCAAGCTGTATCATTAGATTTATTTTCAAGATTACTTTCTTTACCTCCAAGATAGTCTCTATTCTTTCAGCTATCCCGAGCTCTTCTAATTCATACTTATTTTTAGAATTCAGGAATTGGATTATTTCAGAGGCTTCTCTAGTTTCTTTCCAAGATTGGCTTTGAATTTCTGAATTGCCTCACCAACTTCCTTCACCAATTCATTCTGCTCAAATATAATCTGTATAGAAGGCCAAATATCATTAACTGAGTTAATGATATTAGCTCACAATTGTTGTTTTGCTTGGGCTAAAGGCTTTTTTAGTGAAAAATCCTTCTCTAGCTTGTGGATTATGTCATTCAGTCTATTGGATTTTTGTACTTCAGCTTGATGCATTACTTCTGCCAATTTATTTCCATCTTCTAAGCTCTTTACCCGTTCCTTGATATTTTTAATCTCTATAGTCTGTATGGACATATCTTCCATTGCTTTGATTAATTTTTTGGCCTCATAAATTGGATGGGCTGTTGGTATTGCTGATGCTGGTGCTGATGTAGGCACTAATGCTAATGTAGATACAGGTGCTAATGTAGATACTATGGGAATAGCAGTAATGGAAACTGCTTCCATACTAACTTGTTTTTCCTGTACAAGTTTATCCATCTCTGCCTCCATTTCCTTTAGTTGAGTTGTCAACTAGATGATTATATTCATCATCTCATCCTTTTGTTTGTTTGTCTCCAAAACCTCCTTGGTTTTTGGATGCTCAGTATTTTTTAGTTTTAACTGTTTCTTTAGTGCAGCTATGCCTGCATTTTTCCTTTTTATAAGTTTTTCTGCTGCTTTGATGTCAGTTGGATTATAGCCAACTTAAATTACCAAATATTTGAGCTACTTAATCCTATTGTATTTTGCTTGTGATGAGGCTCTCTCTATATTTAACTGTGACTGTACATTTTCTAGGGAGTTCTACAACTTCTGGACACTTAGAGCTTTATGTGTCATGGTTGAATATATCACCTCTCCTATCCGCTTGTGAAATTCAATTTGGTCAATTGGATGCACATCCTTGGCATGAAATTCAAAGCTTGTCTTTTTATAGTCTTCTGAATTTTTGGGGGCATGTACCTTTGGCTGTAGGAATGTCATTTGCATTTTCCTTGTCTTGAGGTCAAAATATGAAAGCAACCTATTCTGATCACTGGGATTTTTCTTCTAGTATTGTGCATATGTAAGAGCCTTCAATTCTTCATTTTTTATTTTAATCTCTTTATATTTCTCAATGATATCCTTTTCTTTATCTACTAGCTTACTCGATGTTGAAATCCCTGCACTTTTTTTCTTCTGAATGATTTCTTCCCTAGAAGATGATGGCATAGGTGTTTCTTCTATATGTGTTGTAGGTGCATCATCCCTGATAACATTCTCTGTTTCAATTGTCTCTTCTAATCTATTACTTGGTTCAACTTTGTTTTCTTTCTGTACATAAGCTTGAATTTATTATTAGATGTAGCTACTGCTGAATAAGAGCCTTCTTCTCCAGAAATTTTTGAATTCCTATCCTATCGGTTTGGAATAAGCAGGATGGAACTAGTATCAAGATGCTCCTCCACCTCCTGTAAAGTGTTTTCTAACCACTCTGACTGGTTGGAATATTTCTCAATCTCAGGTTTAGATTCATGGATGAAAGGGGTGAGTTTATAATTAATTATTAATTTTCTTATGACACCCAAGGGGTCATATGACCATTTGAAGCTATTGTTGAAATAAATCCTATAGGCATCTATCTACTTCCTTTCCAAAATTCCTACTATTGCATATAAAAGGGCCTAGTTGATTTTTTATCTTAAACTGGGTTATCTTTTTGGCTGAAAGGAAATTTATCTCATCAGAATTCAAGATCTGTCTAATGTACTCTAAGGAAAATATCCTCATTGGGAGGTATTTGGGAAGCTTGTAAGGGACTAGTTGGCTTCCATATACTTTAATCTCTGTGTTATTCTGGTATAAATACTAGTCTCCTATCTTGCTCTTGTCAAATAACAATAGAAATTTTCTGATTTCATCACTGATTTGGGTTGAATTTTGTTGCTAAGAATATTAACCACTAGGTATACAAAGGAATCAATAAAGTCTTTGAAAATAAATTCATTGGAATCCTTTCTGATCAAGAATGTCCAAAAGATTACAGATTGGGGATTAACCTCTGTGTTTAGTTTTTGTAGGTTGACTGAAAACCTTTCTGACTGAAAATATATGAACAAATGAAATAATACTGAAGAGTATTTGAACACTTCTTCTTCTGGAAATTTGATTAGTTGATTATGCATAGTATCTACCAGGAATTGGGCAAAGTTGAAAAGTATAGCTGGAGGCTGACCTGGGAAAACATTAGAGAGAAAAAAAATGATGGATTCAACTACCCACTCATCAGTAAAATATCCTAGGATACAAGACAACATGGTCACAATTTTTTTGGTTCATTCTGGGAACATGGTAGCAGAGTATGGTGGGTTATTTTTAGGATTTTGCACTGATTCAGGGAGGAAAGTATGAAAGATTTGAGACCTTTTGGGAAAATCTAGCTTTAGGTAAAGCTCAGTGAGGGTCTCAATGGAGAAAGGCACTCCATCTAGTTGTGATGGAATCTGAAGCATTTGGTTAATGGACTGGGCAGTGATAGTAATTAGGATTTCTTGTTTAGTGGTGACCATGGCTCTTTCATTTGGAAAATAACTGAGTCGGAAAAGTCTGATAACTTCAGGGAACTGGTAGGTCTGTGGAAATGTGTCTTGGAAGGTTAGAGTTCCATAGATGAATATCATCTGCCTGATCAACAAACTTTTCATGGCTCCAACAATGGAGCTCCAAGAGATTGTTGCCAGTGACTGTGTCTACTATTTTAAAGTCTTTATCAGCTAGTGGAGTATGGTCAATATCTAGCAAGGGTGGTTGCAGAGGTTTTACTGTTTGGACACTTTTGGAAGCCATTTATTTGATTTAACTATTGAATTAATAAGCTTATTTGATGATGGCAGCTATTTAGAATTACGTGGATTATCGAGAATTTGGTTGTAGAAGGGTTCTGAGTAGTGGTAGGGGATTCAATCTGGTTGGAAATGGTATTTTTTGTATTTTTGAAAGGGATAGAGGGGTTTTATATTTTTGAAATTGGTGGTTTATCGCATCCCCGACGGGGTGGTTTGGTGGTTTGGGAAGGAGGGGGTGCGATAAAATATAGTAATGTCATGTGGTAGGGGAGCGGGCGGAGAAAACAACCCATTTCACACCCCCCCCATCGACATTAAACATAAACTTTGGGGGATTTGTGAAATGGATTGTGAGGCGTCCGATTTGTCCGGTGATGATCAAATGACCGGCAAAGATAAAGAGTTTTCAAAAGGAGGTGGGGTCGGGAAAACGTTTAGGCGGAAGGTTTAAATAAAAAGTGGGTGGGGAAATATATTAAGTGGGGGGGGGGGGAGGGTTAAGTCAAAGTGGGGCCCGATTAATATTTTTGTGCTTTTTAGACTACTTTTAAAGTGGGTATTTGTGATTATTATGGAAATGCAGAGTTTTTAAAGGGGTATTGGGGTTTTAAAAGGGGAAAAGGGTTTTTGGTAAGGGGAAGGGGGATTTCAAAGGGGAAAGGGATTTTTATCAAGGGGAAGGGAGTAAGGATATTTTTGATAAGGGATGAGCATAATAATTCTTTATATAACTTTTGAAAAGTATTCTACCTACCCTTTTATTCATGCTAACATTTTTCCTTTCCTTTATTGGGTGGATTTGAGCTTGCTGACCCTTTTATTTTCTTTTGATAAGAAAACTAACTTATTTCTAACCTTACATCTTCCAATGGCTTAGATTAAACTTATGAGCTCATTTTTATTCTCTACCTAACTACTAATCTGCTAAGATTAAATGGTTTAGTCAGATATTTATTCACTAACTATCATAACATAAAATTTAAAGGCGTGAATGATCAAGATTAGATTGGATGATCATCATGAATTGTGGCATTTTGTACAAGCTACACACAATTTATTTGCAAAAGTAAAGTAAACTAAGAGTAGTGGCATTTGAATGTGCAACACTTTCAGAATTTATTTTTTCTTATTTTTATGGGGTTCATATTTTTATATCTTTTGATATTTTATTTTTCTCCCTTTTCTTTCTTTTGGTCCTTTGATTATTCTTTTAGGAAATACCCTCTTTTAATTTTTTAATATGGAAAACATTTGCAGAAATGAAAAGGTATGTACAATATTACAAGACTTAACATAGCTAATTCAAAATTATGATCCCTATTATTATAAGACCCTAACAGTGGCTGCACTTGGGGATGGCATCTCCTTGTGAGATGACAAGAACTTTCTGATTAGTGGCCTTGGAACTTTGGCTTTGCTTTGCTTGGAATTGATTTATGTAATCTCCTTTATTAAAACATATGATGTTATATCTTTTAAAGCTTTAAGGTTTCCTCTTCAGGCTTCAACTTTAGAAGATAATCATCCACTCCAATCTAAACTTTGCTATGGTATTTACAGTGAGTAAAATAGAACAAATGAACTACTGATTAGTCTGGTGAAAAATAGTGCTTCAACATTTGACCATTGAATGGTCGACCTGGTAGGTCCATTCCATTTAATTATTTCAAGAAAAATGCATTGTTTCCTCTGTAACCATAAATAATGTATGGGCCCTTCCAGAGAAAGTCAAATTTGCCATGTTTTCCTTTGTCTTCCCTTCTGGAATCACATTTTATTACTTGATCACCTATGAACAAATCATCTGATTTAGTTTACTTATCAAAGATCTTCTTGATTTTGTCTTGAATTACTTGGGCTTTGATATAAACTTCTTCCCTGGTTTGTTGTAAGTGAATTGTTTGGTTTATCCTCCTTTAGATGTCATTCGGTTCTACTTGTAGCTCTTGAATCATTTTCCTTACTGGTACTCCTAATGAAGATGGAAAAACAACATTCATCCCATATACTAACTGATAGGGAGATGTACCAATAGTTTTCTTAGTAGTTAGTCTATCTGCCCATAGGGCATTCAACAACCCTTTATTCCAATTTTTCTTGTTATCCTCTAATAAATCCTTGATGATGTTGACTAGGATTTTGTTTGAAGATTCTGCTAGTCCATTACCTTGAGGGTAATAGGAAGTGGAATGGCCTAGGGTGATATGGTATCGGTTACAAAAATATATCATTTTCTTGGATTTGAAGGCAACAACATTATTAGTGATGAGCTTTTGTGGGCATCAAAATCTAGAAAGGATGTTGTTTTCAAGAAATGAAATAATGACAGAGTCTGTGGTTTGTCTAGAATGAATGGCTTCTATCCACTTGGTAAAGTAGTCAGTGGCTGTCAATATCCATTTATGTTGGGAAGAGGAGGGTGGGTGAATTTTGTTACACCAATTTTTGGTCATCTAACCTATTACTATTAGATGGACCAAAGTACACCATGTAAGACCAATTTTGCCCTAAGTAAAATTGCTTTCATTATGAAAAATAACTTAGTAAACCACATTTATTAAGTTGTTTATGGTCTAAATAGGAAACCCCATGAGTAAATATTGAATAAATCCACATTTGTTTGATTTTCATCAAGGAATAATTAGTTAAACAACAATTTAATTAATATTCCTAGTCATATTTAACCCAAAATAGGAAAATTAATTAGATAAATCATTATTTATCTTATTATTTTCTAGGAATAATTATTTAAACCTTATTTAAATAATATTCCTTGTTAAATGTGACTAAATCATTTATAAATAACTAAATAAATCATTATTTATTTGATTATTACTCAACCACATCCTTAAAATAATAAATAAATCATTTATTTATTTATTATTTACAAATAAAGGGATTTGACCAAAGTCAAATTATTTTTCCCTCCAAAAAATATAATAAAATATTCCATAAAAGTTGGATCTTGATTTGGTTAATAATATTTTAATTATGCACCAATATCTAGACTAACTCAATATTTTGTTATAAATAGAAGGGTTTTTCCATTCACTCACTACCTTTTGTTGCCTAAATATTTTTCCGGATCTATACTTTTGGTTTGACTTTGATCTACCATCACTGTCATATTTTTCTGCCATTTTTTCTTATGAACTCCCTTTGAGTTACATTTTTTGTTTGGGTTTTCTACACCATCAAGAGAGAGAGATCTTAGATCTGAAGTGCTAAGGACTTACAAGAACCCATCCCATTGAGGGGGACTGGTAACATCTTTCTATGTTCCCTTCCCAGGTGTCAAAAAATACAAAAATTCTTTAAAACATTCTTGTCTTGTCTATTGGATGCATGGAGCAACTCTTTCTTTTATTTACTGCTTAATGTATTTTTATACATAGATCTAGATTTTGTAGCATTTATCTTGGTCAACTAATTATAGATCTAAATAAATTGGTAGCCATATTTTCTGTTAGGGTTGTTTGTTATGCACAGCTAAAGTGAGCCTTTTTCGTACGCTTGTGATTAAGATTCATACTAACAACTAGCGACTCCACAAGGGTTTACGATTATGACCTTTGCCGTTTTTGAAATCCCTACATATCCAGCTGCTTCAAACACTAGGATTTCTCTTCAGCTTCTTGTGGCAAGCCACACATTTAGAGGCAAGTGGAAAACAAAAATCAGATGGGAATGAGGAAAGTGAGTTTAAAGTAAAATGGAAGAAAAAGAGAAATGAAAATACTAGAAAAGAGAAGGTAAAATTATTTTGCAAACACTGTTCTAAAATAAGCCATGATGAGGACCATTTTTGGAAACTTCATCCAGATTTGAAACCAGAAATTTTTAAAGACAAAGAGAAAGCTAAGGAGAAATAGAAGACAGTTGCAATAGTTGAACAAGACCTAGGGTCAGATTCAGGAGATGAAACAAAAATCATAGCTATGGGACTAAAGAACATAAAGGGGAAAGATAGTGAAAATAAACCTAGTTCTAGTATTTCTAACTGTCACATAGAAGCTCCAAGTGAAGAAAACAGAATTGAACTGTTTCATGTGAGGGTCATTTCCAAACATACCAAGGTTGACACACTGTTTGATAGTGGGTCACAAGAGAATTTAATCTATGAATACTTAGTCAAGAAACTAAATCTTGAGACCATTCCACATCTGAAACCATATCCACTTGGTTGGATTTGTAAGGATGCCAATTTACAGGTTTCAAGGAAGTGCATGTTGCGCTTTGCAATAAATGCACATTTTATTGACACGGTTGAATTAGATGTTGTTCCGCTTGATATAACATGTATGGTGTTGGGCAGTCCTTACTTGTATGACAAGAAATCTATCTTCCATCACCATGAGAACAAGTATCATTTATTCAAATATAGCAAGGAGTACATTGTGAGAGCTCATCGCAAAAAACTAGAATCTTCTTTAGTTAATGCAGGGCATGTTGGGGTTCCCATGTTTTGGCAAGGTTGGCAATACCAAAATATGAGACAACATCAAACCACTTTCAGACCTCAGGATCTAGCCCTCCTGGGTCCAGAGAGGGATCTCTCTATATAAGCAAAGGTTTTATGTCTTTGAAGCTCCGTTTTAAGGTATTAGGCTAGTTATAAGGCTCGGAGTTTGTTTGTTTGATTGTTTGTTTGGTTGTTTGGTTGTTGGTAATCAAGAAAGAAAGGTTCAATATAAGACAAGGGTGAGAAAAGAGGATTTTAGGCAAAGGAGAGATACTCCAGGAAACATTCAAGACCATTGGGCATTGGAGTCAGGAAAGGGTTTACTTGCTAATCAACATGCAGGCTTTCAGTTGGGCTAGTCATCTAAAGCATTGGATCCTAAAGATGATAGTGTGACATGAAATGGTAAGAGAGGAGGAAACAATAAAGATTTAGAACACAAAGTTAAAGACCTGAGATCAGAGAGAGACTTTGAACTCTCAATGCTTTGGCCTCCAGCTTGAGGGATCTTAGAAAGGTTCAATTAATTGAAAAGGATCCTAGTGATATAAAGACAGAGTTCTAGACCTCCCAATGTTCCCAATTCATTCAATTAAATCCTAACAAGAACATATAAGAATAGATACGTTTAATTCATACATCAGCTAGCAGGCAACGACATCCACTACACTGGTTAAATTAACCGAAATCAACCCTTAGATAACAAATTTAGTAGAAAACATCAAAGGAAAGGAGAGAAGAAACATAGGGTACCTAACAAGGGTAAATCCTATGCCAGATTTCTGATGCGGGCTAGTAGAAATGGAATGAAATGAACTGCAAGTTAAAAACAAATATAGAGATAGAAAAACATCACCACTACTTTAGATCAGGATCCAAAGAAATGTGCTTGTCATATTAAAGAGGAATACCAGTCAAGTACAACATTACCAATAGCTGGATATTTAGTCTAAAAACATCTTCCTCGGCCTATCTTACAACTTTACACAACGACTATGTCTCAAAATAAATAGCTTGTAATTCACTGATAACTAATCAACAACCTTTACAATGAGTTCCTTCATGAATTTTGTAGCTGAAGAGAGCAGAGGGGGTAGGTGGAAAACTAAATGAAGCATTAAAAATCAGAAAAGAAAGAGGGTCGAAGCTCATTCTGTTTAAATTCTGTGCATTTATCTATGGGATTCTTTGGATGAAAGAGTGGTCTTCTCCAGGCTTCCATTTAATCCGGTATGTCTCTGATGTACTTTGACTGCAGTACTCTGTATAATTAAAAAAGGTAGAATAATGATGCTAGGGCTTGCCATACCATGTAACAAATGTTTCTGACAGCGTAGGACTTTTTTCAAGGCTGGAATTTCCTCAGGAATACGATATAGAATGGAGATAGTATGGGCACTTCGTCCTTTATGGAAAGAACAATCTGCTGATGTAAAACCCTGATAGTATTTTTTTCTGTGCACTGGGCCTTCCGTGTGATCCATGATGCCTTTGATATGGTATTCTGCCTTTAAATTATCGGATTAAGGCTCAGAATCTGCAATTACATGCCTTAAATTCCCTGCTTTTTCACTGATACTCTTTTGCTACTCCATTCCTGTCTCTGTTAGTGAAAACTACGCTTTAATGGATCTGCGAAGGTTTTACAGATTTTGAACCTGTTCCTTTAATAAAGTTCCTATCATACCGCCTTCTAAGAATTTTCTCCGTAATTTTCAATCTTCTGCGCACGATCTTCCCTATGTTTCTCTGTCACTGTGACAAATACTGTGAATCATCTCTGTTTTCACCACCCGTAACCCTGCAAAAGACACAAACACGTTAAGAAAACTATGCATGGGGAGGGTGGGTGTAACGGGAACGATGAAATTGGCCATGCGGATTGGTGGAATGGCATAATAGTGTAGGATTACGATGGAAGATGTAGCAAACAGTGGAAAATGGTCCTGGTGAAAGCTTGGCGGAACGCAGAAAATTTAAACGCGAAAACTTGACACTTTGATTTGCGAACGAAATATTAAAGGGGATGAATGAACACGTGATAAGACACGTGGAAAGGTGACGTGGCGGGACCGGTCAACGGTGGGACATGCAGTTAATCTGGACTGTCTGATCTCAGGAGGAGATCGACGGTTGAGAACGCATCGGAGGGCGACAGATGGTGGGGCAAGGGCATATTTGCCTTGGATCATCCCTCGTGCAACTTCGTGGCGCGATCACCATTGGATGGCAGGCCACAGATCAAACGATGCATAACAATATCACGTTGGGTTTTATGCCGAACTTTAATGCATGATGGGGGCGGTTTTTGAACAGTGCGCGGGGACACGCGTCAGGCGATGAGTGGAATCGCTGCGAAACAAAAAATACCGCCAGCCCTCAGAAAGCAGTGTGATAGAAACTAGCAGGTTTTTGAACAGGGCGTGCTGGCGTGGGGACCACTGGGCGGATAACTCCGGGCCGTCGGATTAGTGGGTTAAATGGACAGTTGATGTGTTAACGGGGCGGTGAAAGGGGCAGGTGATGGATGTTATAGAGCTCACAATGACCTTTCGATCGGTGTAGATCGACGGCTCATGACACTCCCGATACATATTTGAGATAAGCGCCTTCTGCCTTGGCGCCAGGTTCCAGCGCCCAGGTCACATGGTGGAAAAGGCTAAGGGGGCTGGCCAAAAGGGGCTAGGCCCACAATGGGAAGAAAGTGGGTTTTTTGGCCCATTTAATGTAATTTGAGGGTAGGAAAGGGTAACGATAGGGGAAAGGAGGGGAAATTAAACCACACCCAAGATGTGTGTATGGTTTAGAGGGGATTTTGGGATAGTTAGGAGGACTAAGGGAGGGATATTTGGGGTGAAAATGAGGCTTTGAAAAAGAGGAAAAGGGATGAAATGAAGAATTCTGCAGGGGTACAAGGGGCAAATGAAGGCCTTTAGGAGCATATTTTATCGTCATCAGTGAGGCTTATTGACTCAAGAACAATAGAGGGAAATAATCAAAGGGCAGAGAGCATGAAATGGCTTCAAGGATGATGTGTTTTCAAGAGAAATGCATTCCTTGAAGGCTCATAAAACAAAATTTCCCCTTTCTTACTTGTCAAGGAATTTATAGGGGGCTAACAGGGCAGGTGAAGAGGCTCATCAGTGCAAGCCAATACTTGACATTGATGATGATTAAACAAAGAGAATTTTTACATAATCCTTTTCATGTAAATTCTGATATATGTAATGAGTTGTTTTAGTCTGAAAGCATGTTGTCTTTGAAATAATATGAAAAGCAGTTGCAGTAGTCGAATTTGGTGTCGAACAGTGCTAAAAACAAAGTGTCAGTGCAAGAAGTTGCAAAGGTGTAAGGGAGGGCAAAGAAACTTAGCAAAGAAGGCACAATATTCAACAATGACAATTGCTAGTTTCAGAAAGGCACGGTACTATGGCGAAGATACTTGGTCAGGAATCAACACAAGTTCAAGGCTAATTCAACAAAAAATCGCCATAAGCACAGGATGCAAGGTGAGAGTAATTTCAAGTCTCCTTTGATTATAAACCAATGTAGAAATGGTATGTTTAATACAAAGTTAAGTTGTTGTACTGCAAATTCAGAAAATGTGCAGCATGACAATGTCAAAAACAAAAATGGTTGGTCAATGGAATCAAGGAAAAATTTGTTGTTTCATGAAAAGATCCAATTAATGAAATTAGGGAAATTTCAGTGGATTAAGATTGGAAGAGTGGGGACATAGTCTCCTCATCTTCATTTTCAGTAGTCCAGAGATATTTTGGGGTCCAAAAGCTTCCCAGTGGGGAGGTGTGATTAGGATATCATGTCCATTGTTCAAAAATGATAAAAAATGAAGTGCTTGAAACAGGTTCAAACCTGAGCGACTGGAAAGGTCTCGTCACTGCAATTATAGCACCACAAATGGTTCGAAAAACATGGGTCATATGCAGAAGTTGTGAAGGTTTGAAAAGCCCAGTAAACTATAAAAAAAAAAGTAAAAAAAATGACTTTGACCCAATTTGACTTTGTATAAAAATTTATATATATATATATATATATATATATATATATATATATATATTATTTGAAAAATATTTTTTTATATAGTTTTCAAACCAATCATCAGGTGCCACGTGGCCAACCCAGAGGCTTCCACATGGCCCCAGGCTGGAGGTCAAAAGGGTGTTGTAAAAATTTGGTTGGGGGCAAGCAGAATCGAACACGCAACCTCCAGCACCGAGCGCACACGCCTGACCGCTCAGGCTACCAGTTAGTTGTTACCATATACATTTTTACGCTTATTTGAAGTTCAATGTATAATGTGGTGGGGATTTGGGAGGCCAGCCCCTAAGGTCCAGCCCCCCACCATATGTGCGCCCATCTAGAATCTTGGACCTTCAATCGATGGCTATTTAAAACGTTAACCCCGACAGTCAGTGCATCACCTGTTCATATGCGGAAGTTAGTGCGATGACTTTATGTTGGCGGGTTATGGAATGATAGCACTCTAGGTTCTAGCACATGCAACAGAGAAAAAGTGTTCACATGGAAACAATTAAAAAATTTTAATGTCATGATTATGGAACCAAAGGCTCCGGGTTCCAAAGTGTTCGACGAAGTTGCAAATATTTAACGCGACGGTTAGACCTGCCACATGGCAGGGTTTCAAAAATTAAATGCTGCAGCTTAACTGGCGGAAAAGGATGGCAGACATGAAATTTTGGTGGTGTGCCACTTTTAACTGGAGTTAACTCCAGTCCTCCACAATTAGTGGAGTTTCTTAAGGGACATTGGGAAAAATGGGTTTTGGCTCTATCTTGAGCTAGGGAGAACTAATTTTAGAGTGCTAATAGTCATTTTTGGCTATTTTTGACATTCTGAACACATTGGAAGAGTTTTGAGAGCATTCATAGGTCATCTTGTGCAGGTTTTGCTTCAGGAGAGTTTAAGGAGCCACTAGGTCCACTAGAGTGTTTTCAGTATTTTGAGCATCCATTCTTTGTTTTCTGTAAATGAATAGTCATTCATGACTAATTAAAGCATTCTGAAGTTGTTTTTACAAAGAGAATAGTCATTTGAGGCTTTTTATCACATGTACTTACCATTTTTGATAAATAAGATATGAGGGACATGCCATTGGGAGTTGGACCAACAAATGTAGCCCAGGAGGGGTGAACTGCTTCATCAAATTTGTTGAGTATTATTGCATGTGATGTTTATTTCTCTGTTATATACTACTACACAGTGTTATACAAGCTAATTTACATGATTTAACCTCACATAAAAATCTGTTTAACCAAGTTAAAACCATTTGTTTCACCTACAAACTTCAGTGAACCTTATGCAGACAATTTAATTACTGTTTGGATACTTAGCACAACAAAACTAATACATTCCATTTATATCAGCATCTCTCAAATTTTTACTAAATAAATAAATGGGTTGTTCAAGGCCCTCATCATTCTTTTGCAAAAATATTGCTGCAATGGTGTGTCCTGAAGAAAATGAAAAAAATATGAAAATTCTGTTAAAATTAGGACTTATGAGGACAGGTTTTTTAGTAAGGGCTTCTTTGACTGCTTCAAAATACTTCTTAGCCTCTACTATCCACTTAAGTATTGAATCCTTTTTTAACATGTTATTTAAATTTCTAATTAGTTCTGCTAAGTTAGGGATGAATCTTCTAAGAAAATTTATATTTCCTAAAAATGCTTGTAATTCTCTAATTTTTCTACGATGACTGATATTTGGGATTGCTTATATTCTAGTTGGATCAATTCTAATGCCCTCATTTGAAATGATGTGTCCCAGAAGTTTTCCTTCTTCTAATCCAAAAAGTGACTTTTCGTAAATGTTCAAAAATCCACCCTTGATACCTCAAATGATGAAGTAATTATACAAAACATTAAAAAAAATATCCTGTCAACTTACTAGGATTTATTCTAGGAAAATAAAATATCTTTATGAAAAAACATAGTGACACCTTTCAATTAACTGATATCTGGCCCTGATTCTTTGCTTGTTGTTACCTGTTTGTTTCTTTCATATGTTTGTTCTTTCACCCTTTATAGTAAATCACACCATTTATCCCATGTTTCTTCATCTAGGATTTTGACTTTCATCATCTTGTGGTAAATCTCATATGCCTCTGAATATTTGGCAAACGTAGGCTTATTTACAAAAAGGTGATTTACCTCATGCTGGAGGTAAAAGAAGTTTTCTAGAGTTTGAAGGAGCACCTTGCCTGTGGGAATGCCCTTCATTGAGTAAATGTTGGAAGTTTCTTTGGCTACTTCCCTTAACTTCTTGTAATAATCTTCATGTCTCATGAGTTTGTAATTTATTACTAGAGGATTAGGTAGACCCTTTTGTCTCAATACATCAAAATTTTTTAAAAACCTATTCACCATGAGTTCCATGGTTTTACATTTATCCTCAAGCTGTATCATTAGATTTCTTTTCAAGATTACTTTCTTTACCTCCAAGATAGTCTCTATTCTTTCAGCTATCCTGAGCTCTTCTAATTCATACTTATTTTTAGAATTCAGGAATTGGATTATTTCAGAGTCTTCTCTAGTTTCTTTCCAAGATTGGCTTTGAATTTCTGAATTGCCTCACCAGCTTCCTTCACCAAGTCATTCTTCTCAAATATAATCTGTATAGAAGGACAAACATCATTGAGTTAATGATATTGGACCACAATTGTTGTTTTGATTGGGCTAAAGGCTCTTTTAGTGACAACTCCTTCTCTAGCTTGTGGATTCTATCATTCAGTCTATTGGCTTTTTGTACTTCAGCTTGATGCATTAATTCTACCAATTTCTTTCCATATTCTAAGCTCTTTACCTATTCCTTGATCTTATTAATCTCTATATTTTGTATAGACATATCTTCCATTGATTTAATTAATTTTTTGGCCTCATTAGTGGGATGAGCTGTTGGTATTGCTAATGTTGGTGCTGATGTAGATACAGGTGCTGATGTAGATAATATGGGAATAGCAGTAATGGGAACTGCTTCCATGCTAGCTTTTTTTTCTTGTACACGTTTGTCCATCTCTGCCTCCATTTCCTTTAATTGAGCTGTCAACGGGATGATTAGATTCATCATCTCATCCTTTTGATTGTTTGTCTCCAAAACCTCCTTGGTTTGTGGATGCTTAGTAGTGGGTAGTTTTAACTGTTTCTTCAGTGCAATTATGTCTGCATTTTTATTTTTTATAATTTGTTTTGCTGCTTTGATTTTAGTTGGATTATAGCCAAATTCAATTACCAAATATTCCAGTGACTTAGTCCTATTTTATTTTGCTTGTGATGAGTCTCTCTCTAGATTTAACTGTGACTGTACAGTTGCTAGGGAGTTCTGCAACTTCTATACACTTAGAGCTTTATGTGTCATGGTTGAATATATCATCTCTCATGCCTGCTTGTGGAATTCAATTTGGTCAATTGGATGCACATCCTTGGCATGAAATTCAAAGGCTGCCTTTTTATAGTCTTCTAAAGTTTTGGGGGCCTGTACCTTTAGCTGTAAGAATGTCATCTGCATTTTCCTTGTCTTGAGGTCAAAAGCTGAAAGAAACATATTCTGATCACTGGGAGTTTGCTTCCAGTATTTTCCATATGTAACGGCCTTCAATGCTTCATTTTTTATTTTAATCTCTTTATATTTCTCAATGATATCCTTTTCCTTCTCAACTGGCTTACTGGATGTTGAAATGTCTGCACTATTTTTCTTTTGAATGATTTCTTCCCTAGAAGATGATGGCATAGGTGTTTCTTCTGTATGTTTTGTAGGTGCATCATCCCTGATAACAATCTCTATTTCAATTGTCTCTTCCTCCTCTATTATTGGGTTCAACTTTGTTTTCTTTCTATACATAAGATTGAATTTATTATCAGATGTAGCTTCTGCTAAATAAGAGCCTTATTCAGTATACCTTTTTGAATTCTTATCGTATGGGTCTAGAGTAAGCAGGATGGAACTAGTATCAAGCCACTCCTCCTTCTCCTGTAAAGTTTTTTCCAACCACTCTGACTGGTTGGAATATTTCTCAATCTCAGGCTTAGATTCATGGATGAAAGGGGTGAGTTTAGAATTAATTCTTAATTTTCTTATGACACCCAACTTGTGATATGACCATTTGAAACTGTTGCTGAAATTTAACTCCTGTAGGCATCTTTCTGCTTCCTTTCCAGCATTCCTACTATTGCATATAAAAGGCCCTAGTTGGTTTTTTTTATCTTGAACTAGGTTTTCTTTTTGGCTGAAAGGAAATTTATCTCATCAAAATTCAAGATCTATATAATGTACTCTAAGAAAAATATCCTCATTGGGAGGTATTTGGGAAGCTTATAAGGGACTAGTTGGCTTCCATATACTTTGATCTCTAGGTGATTTTGGTACAAATACCAGTCTCCTATCTTGCTCTAGTCAGATAACTGTAGAACTTTTCTAATTTCATCACTGATTCTAGGTTGAATGTTGTTGCTAAGCATATTAACCACTGGGTATACAAAATAATCAATAAAGTCTTTGAAACTAAATTCATTGGAATCCTTTGTGATCAAGGATGTCCAAAAGTTTACAGACTGGGGATTACCCTCTGTGTCCAGTTTTTGTAGGTTGACTGCAAACCTTTCTAACTGAAAAAATATGAATGAATGAAAGAATACTAAAGAGTATTTGAACACTCCTTCTGGTAGTTTGATCAGTTGATCACGCATAGTATCTGCCAGGAATTGGGCAAAGTTGAAAAGTATAGCTGGAGGCTGACTTGGGCAAAAATTAGAGAGGAAACCAATGATGGATTCATTTACCCAATCATCAGTAAAATATCATAGCGTACATGAAATCATAGTCACAATTTGTTTGGTTCATTCTGGGAACATCGTAGCAGAGTATGGTGGGTTGGTTTTAGGAATTTTCACTGATTCGGGGAGGAAAGTCTGAAAGAGTTGAGACATTTTGGGAAAATATAGCTTTAGGTAAAGCTCATTGAGGGTCTCAATGGAGAAAGGCACTCCATCTAGTTGTGATGGAATCTAAAGCATTTGGTTAATTGACTGGGAAATGATAGTAATTAGGATTTCTTGGTCAGGGGTGACTATGACTCTTTCATTTGGAAAATAGTTGAGTTGGCAAAGTTTGATGACTTTAGGGAACTGGTAGGTATGGGGAAATTTTTATTTAGCAAGTTAGAGTTCCATAGATGAATATCATCTGCCTGATCAACAAACTTGTCATGGCTCTAGCAATGGAGCTCCAAGAGATTTCTGTCAGTGACTATGTCTACTATTTTAAAGTCTTTATCGACCAGTGGAGTATGGTCAATATCTAGCAAGGGTGGTTGCAGAGGGTTTACTATTTGGACACTTTTAGAATCCATTGATTTGATTTAATTATTGAATTAATAAGATTAATTAATAGTAGTGGGTATTTATAATTACGTGGAGTATCAAGAATTTGGTTGTAGAAGGGGTCCGAGTAGCGGTAGGTGCTTCAATCTGGGTGGCAATGGTGATTTTTTTCTTTTCCGCAAGTCCGCAGAGATAGGTAAATGAAAGGTATAGTGGGGTTTTATATTTTTGAAATTGGTGGTTTATCGCATGCCTGACAGGGTGGTTTGGTGGTTTGGGAAGGAAGGGTTGCGAAAAAATATAGTAAGGCCGCATGGCAGGGGAGCGGGTGGAGAAAATAGCCCATTTCACACCCCCTATCAACATTAAACATAAAATTTGGGGGATTTGCAAAATGGATTGTGAGGCATCCAATCTGTCTGGTGACGATCGAACAACTGGCAGAGATAAGAGTTTTAAAAAGGAAGCGGGGTTGGGAAAATGTTTAGGTGGAAGGTTTAAATAAAAAGTGGGTCAGGAAATATATTAAGTGGGGGGGGGGGGGGGTTAAGTCAAAGTGGGGCCCGTTTAACATTTTGCGCTTTTTAGACTATTTTTAAAGTGGGTATTTTTGTTTATTATGGAAATGCGAAGTTTTTAAAGGGGTAGGAGTTTTTTAAAGGGGAAAAGGGTTTTTAGTAAGGGGAAGGGGGTTTTCAAAGGGGAAAGGAATTTTTAGCAAGGGGAAGGGAGTTAGGATATTTTTGATAGGGGATGAGCATAATAATGCTTTATATAACTTTTGAAAAGTATTCTACCTACCCTTTTATTCATGCTAACATTTTTCCTTTCCTTTATTGGGTGCATTTGAGCTTGCTGACCCTTTTATTTTCTTTTGATAAGCAAACTAACTTATTTCTAACCTTATATCTTCCAATGGCTCAGATTAAACTTATGAGCTCATTTTTATTCTCTACCTAACTACTGATCTGCCAAGATTAAATGGCTTGGTCATATCTTTATTCACTAACTATCATAACATAAAATTTAAAGGCATGAATGAACAATATTAGATTGCATGATAATCATGAAGTGTGGAATTTTGAAAAAGTTGCACACAATTTATTTGAAAAAGTAAAGTAAACTAAGAGTAGTGGCATTCAAATGTGCACCATTTTCAGAATTTATTTTTTCTTCTTTTTATGGGGTTCATATTTTTATATCATTTTGATCTTTTCTTTTGCTCTCTTTTCTTTCTTTTGGTCCTTTGATTATTCTTTTAGGACATACCCTCTTTTTGTTTTTTAATATGGAAAGAATTTGCAGAAATGCAAAGGTACGTACAATATTACAAGAATTAACATAGCCAATTCAAACTAATGATCCCTATTATTAAAGCACCCTAACAGTTTCTTCAATAACAAGACCTTACATCATCTGCATAATAGACTGGGCACTAGTGGTGAAAATAATTTCTCCTCTGGGGGAAACAACAACCCTTTGATTTATATCATAACAGACATGATACTTTCTAATAAATTCAGGGAAACTATGGGTTTTTGGGATATATAATATGGTAGGTCAGTGTCCCACAACCCTATATCATTGGCCTCATCAATGAGATTATCCTCCAACAAACAATATATGTCGAAGAGATGAAACTTTGAAAGAGTCTCATGGATCTTAAAATCCCTGTTAGCAAGGGAAACATGGTCAAGGTATTCATGAGGGTGAACCATTGGATTGAATCATTCCTGATCCTTATTTTTTGGAGGCATGACCTCTCTCTGAAAAATAAACTTACAGAAGTGTATTTGCAGGTGCAGAGAAGGGGATTAGAAGTAAAGGGGAAGAAATAAGAGGGAGTTCTACTTGATCTGCGGATAATTGAGGATTTTTGCGCTTTCTTTTGATGTACTAAAATCTTGAATTTCATCACCCTTTACAATAAAAAACTGAGAACATAGTAACCTTTGAAATAGCTGGGGAAAGGTAGTTTTGTAGGGTGGCGAGTTTTCCATTGACATGGCGTGGGCCCATTGGGTAACGGTTTGAAAATTAATTGTTCAACAGGTATTTAGATGGGAGCGGGAGTGATTGGGTAGATGTGACAGGAGTGGTGTCTTGGAGAAACAGAAATGGTGGAGGGTTAACCGTCAACCGAGTGGTTTGATTATGGTAGAAACCAATTTTCGAAGGGGGTCAGGGACGGTAAGAGGAATGGAATGGGGGGGGGGGGAGGGGTGTGAACTGATATGCACCTTCCACGTAGCAGATGGTCTAGTTTTAAAAACTGCCCATTTCAGACACCACTCTCCCCCTCCCCCGCCCCCCCTGCCCCCCCCCCCCCCCTCACGTCGTTGACTTTCGGAGGATGAGGGGGGGAAGGAAAATAATGTGGGCTGTCAGATGTAATGGTGGGGCCATAGATGGAATGGAAGGTGACAAGAGTTTAACATCTATGGAATGTGTGATTGAATGGTGGAGTGGAGTGAATTAAATAAATGTCGAGTAGGGTATAAAAGATAGGGACTTTAGGACTTTAGGATATGACATGAAATATGTCAAGCAACTTTAAACTGAATTGATCCTAAAACTTAGGATAAAAGCTCCTTTGTTTTTTATTTTTTTATTTTTAACCCGAGAATGCATGAAATCCTTTGAATGATGCTTTAGAGTAAATTTCATGTCTCTCCACATTTATTTTTCTTTCATTCTACCTACCCTTTCACTATTCAACATTTTTTCATCATTCTTTGTAGGGTGCATTTAGGCTTGCAGACCCAAATCTCTCTTTTTTTTTATGAAATTCAAACCTATTATTTCCGTTATTCCTTCCATTGACTCAGATTAAACTATTGAGTCAATTTTATTTCTTCCTAACTACTGATTTGCTAAGATTGAACTGTTTGGAAAATCCTTATTTTCTAACTTATCCAACAAAAATTTAAAATTGATCAATTCATTCTTAGACTATATGAATTGAACGAACTAATTTAATCGACAGTGCCATTTTTATTTGCAACTCTTTCTATATTGTTATTTTTTGGGGTTTTCTTTCCTTTCTTTTCTATTCTCTTTTTTCTTTTCTTTTTTCAATATACCCTTGTTTATTTTTCTTTTTTCGTATTTTTTGGAAATCATTTAAATATTGAAAATCATGTAAAGTATGGAATTGCAACTTGAAATACTCAATCACCTTGAGATCCTATAATTTATAGGACTGTAACAGTGGCTCCAACTAGGGATGGCACTTCTCCAAGTGAATTTTCAAGAACATAATATTAGTAGCCTTGAGTACTCCATTTTCTGCAAAGTATTTATTTGATTTCTTTTTTTGTTTTATGAGAGCTCATCAAAATAGGCTTAGGGCCTTCTCCATGGGCTTCAAGCTTTGTTAATGAATTAACCAAATAAAAAAACTATAAAAAAATGGTATTTACAATGATGAAAGATCAAACTATATTCTTAAGAGAATTAATGCTTCAACATCCTGCCATTGACAAGACCTCCAGGTATCTCTATTCCATCTAGTTCCTTAAGGAAATATGTATTGTTTCCTATGAAAGCCTCAATAATGTATAGCCCTTGCCAAAGGTTGTCAAATTTTCCATGTTTACCTTTTTCTTCTCTTCTGGAATCCCATTTCAAAACTTTGTATCCTATATTAAAATAATCAACCTTTGTTCTTTTATCAAAACTTTTCTTGATATTTTCTTGAATCACTTGAGTCATGTTATAGACCTCTTCTCTATATTGTTGTAATTGAATTTTTTGATTGATTCTTCTTTGTACATCATTTGGTTCAAATTGTGTTTCCTGAATGGTATTCATAATTGGAAATCCTAAAGAGGAAGGAAAAACTACATCGATTCCATATAGCAATTGGTATGAAGACATGCTAATTGATTTTTTGGTAGTAATTCTATCAACCCAAAGTGCATTGACCATCTTGTTATGCCATGATTTCTTGTTTTCTTCCAAGATATTTTTGATGATATTCACCAAAATTTTGTTTGAATATTCAACCAATCCATTACCCTAAGGGTATTAGACTTTTGAATGTCCCAAAGTTATGTGGTATTTATGATAGAAATCAATCGTTTTCTTGGACTTGAAGGCTGCAACATTATCAGTGATGAGATTTCTAGGAAAACCAAATATAGAAAGGATATTGGATTCAAGGAATTTAATAATGACAAAATCAGTGGAATTTCTGGAAGGAGTGCCTTCTACACTCACTGCATCCCTTTGCATTTCCTCTAATGTGGTCGAGTTTCTTTCTCTTAGAAGATAAGACATTTCTGGCCCAAAAACATCTGGAAATTTAACTAAGGCTAAACCTTGTGATGGTTTTATATAAGAAGGTATTGCATTATATAAACTGTTGAATCTAGTGCAATAATCCTCAACACCTTTAGCGGGGGCCCTTCTAAAGTTTTCATATTCAGATAAAATTTGAAGAGGGTTCTTTTTTACTTCCCACCTATTGAGGAATGTTTGATGAAATGCAGGGATGTCATTGATGTTGTTTATAGGTAAATCTTTGAACCATTTTATAACTTCTCCACTAAGACTCTGAGTAAACATTCTTAACTTAACACTTTCTTCATATACCTCTTGACGGTCAAAACAATCATTCATTTTTTCAACATGCTGTTGGGAAGTTACAACACTAGTTCCATAATATAATGTAATTTTAGACTGGTAATCCTATGGCATAGCTACCAATGGTGCTGACAACACCAATAGGGCATACCTAACTTCCATGATTGGTGGAGTAAGTGGAGGAATGTGGAATGGTCGAAATATGATGGATGATGGGAGGAGATGTGTGTGTGGAGGTTTGAGTATTCTTATGAGGGAGGATAAAAGAAGTGGTGGGGATTATAGAAGTAGTAGGACTAGCTAACTTAAGATGGCTAGTTTGAGAGGTAATAGAAGAAGCTGCTATAGTCAATGCATTTAGTTCTACAGATTGTTGAAGTTAAGCATCATCAATGATAGAAGTGAACTCTGTTACCAGATATTGAGAGTGTAAAAATCTTGGAGAAGATGGAGATCAGATTGAATTTGTGAATAAGATTTCCTCATTAGACTTTGTTGTAGAATAGATGGATCAAATACTGTCTGGTTTGTCCAATTCTCAAATTTAGTTCTGAATAAGCCTTGTTCAAAGTGTAAATCAAACTGAATGTCCTATAAGGTGAAACAAATTTCAGGGAGGGAATTGTTGGGAAAAATACTTGGGGGGGGGGGGATGAATCAGTATTTACAATAATCACAATATTTTACTTTTCTCTTACTAATTTCTATACACGACTTTTATTGACCCAAATAGCATATATATGCAGATACTCTAACAAAAACTTGTGTATACTGAGATAACTTTATTGTTAGAATATCTTTCAGAAATATTCTTTAACCCAAATTCTTAGTTATGCATCATATAGTTAAGAAGTAAATATGTGCATTAATAACATAATAAATCATTGTGGAGTACTAAAAAGGTATGCTTTTGATCATTATTTCAGTGGCTTTTTAATAGAATTTGTGAACCTTTTTGTGTCATGAATTTGGGAATTAATAAGGAACTATAACAAAACATGTGAGAATTGATATGCAAGACTTAGCCACTGATAATGGTTATTTTCTATATAGGAAAAGGAGAAAACGAGGAATTGTCGTTCAAAAGGGAAAGACAAAGTCGAGATAGCTGTTGTCCCTCTGGACGAGAACCGAACGCAAACAAAGGTAAACAGATCAAAGCAAATCGGCTCGGAAAAGAAGGAGAGGACACCAGCTCAGCGCAAAAGAAAAGACAGGATGAAGAGTTAACAGTTTGGCGAATCCCTCAGGATCTTCGATCCTGAGGGATCGCTGCTTTATTTACCTTGTCACTTGGACATCTCCGCCGTCGTCTTTATATAAAGAGACAGCACTGTTAGTTTAATAGATATAGGGAGATATAGAGATGAAGAATACGCTTTTATGTAATTTTTGTAAAACATCAGCTTTGATTATTAAGTTTCGTTGAAGACTGGTTCAATGTATTTTTGACCGATGCATTAATGAAAGTTTGGTGATCATTTCATCTCTGCGACTGGATTAAATTCAAGCGGTGTATCCTTGGAGGCTAAGGGCCCGGCCCCGAAGGACATTTGCTTCTGTACCATTACGACTTTACTTCTGTGTGGTTTGTTTATCATTGTTATTTGTTAATTTGGTATGTTTTACAAGTTCATATTACATGCTCTGTTAAAGATTGAATCATTGAAGTTTTTGCAGATAGAATCGTGTGTTGACTCCGCATTAAGTTATTAATCCTTTCAAGAGTTCAGTACATGTTCTTACTGTTATGTTACAGAGCTGTCATATTAACGTTCGTGTTGTGTGCGTTTCTAATGAATCAGTATTGTTCCATAATTCATTAATCGTTGTTGCTGTTCCATTAATATGATTTGTGTGAATTGCCTTTAGAAGTAAAAGAATGTATTCGATTGCAAAGAGAGTATTTGAATAGATTAAGTTTGGTTACAACCCGCGGGACTTAGTTATTCAATTGCTGTTCCATTTTAGAGTTGTTGTTCCATTCCAGAATTGCTGTTCAATCCTTTATTCGCTTTGCTGTTCCATTTCCCTACAGTTGTTGGTTTGGTGTGAGAGATGATCTAAGGCTGTAGTGAGCAGTGGCAGTTAATGTCGAGCTCACAGGCTCATGGTCCATGCTCTAGTTTCCTTTCCATCAGTTTCCGAAGGGGTGGGTTATCACTGCCGCACCCTTGACTGATAAACTGTTGAGTTTTCTGAGTGTGTGATTTATTCTTTGAAGTAATTTAGTTATAGAAAAGCATCCGTTTACTCTTGTATTTCTTAAGCACTATACTACTAGCATTACTCTGACAAATGATAGCCTCGGATTGAGTCACTCTTTGTAATAACAAAACGCTCCCGGATTGACATATTAATGTGAGGTAATTAGAAGTGAAAGAGACCCTTTTTATAGCTCTACATTTTGGCGCCGTTGCCGGGGAAAGAGTGTAGCCATTTGTCTTTTTCAGAGTAGTGTACGAGCCTGCTAGGGAGGAGTTGGATCCTAAAAACGGAAGGTAAGAACCTACGTGCTGAGCATGTAAAAGACCTGCTCACTATCCGCTTTCCTAACAGATTTGTTTTTGCTTGTTTGAATAGAAGTTGGTAGTTCATTTTTTTTGAGTGCATGACTAAGCAGAAAAGACCAGAAAAGAATATCAAACCCCCATCCAAACCTGAAAAAGCTAAGGGGTCGGTGACCCTTGGCCGAACGACCTTCATAGACGAAATCTATAAGAAAACAGAATCTCAGCCATCAGTAGGCCTCAAGAAAAACATTTCTAAGCCGCCTACTAGTTCCCTTCAGGACACAGGATCACCATCTGTAGCCTGCGCTGAGGTGCATAGTCAAACTGAAGAGCAGGACTTTCAAGAAATTGAAAATTCTACTCCAGAATTATTGCAGGAAGGGAACTCTAGTAACTTTTGTGAGGGAGAAGGAGAAACAGGGGAAACCAAGGAATCAAAATCCCCTATTGAAACAAATCAGCCTTTAGATAGCCCAGATAAGGGGAGTGCTGCGAAAATCATTGTTGAAGGAACTCAATCTCCTCAGACACCTGGTATTCCCATTATTCCAGATAAAGGAAGCGCTATTAAAAAGATCCCTGTCAAAGCCGTTCCCACTCAACCTAGGAATACCCTCCTAGATATCCCAAAAGGTTACTGGCATATATTCGATCCCATGGCTCAAAACCAACCTAATGCTCAAAACCAGCCAAATACTCAAACCTCTACATTACAATATCCTATAGTGGATTCTGCAGCAAATGCACCCATGAAAGCTATCCCTCTTCAGCATATCCCCACATTTCACGGACTCACATCAGAAGATCCGGATGCATTCTTATTCGAATTCGATGTGTTATGCAGGGGGTACGATTACATCACCGATCCCCAAAAATTGAAATTATTTCCCTCTACATTGAAAGGGGCTGCTTTAAGATGGTTTATGGGGCTAGGTGGCGGGGTCATCAACAATTGGGATCAAATGAAAGAATCCTTCTTAAAGAAATACCAGGATTATTGTAGGTCTAGAGAATTAAAAGACGAAATATTTCAAATAACAGCCAGACCAAATGAAACATTAGAGGAGTATGTGGAACGTTTTCAGTATAATCTACAAAGATCTCCTTATGCATCGCTACCTTTACCTGATAATGTGTTAAAAACTGCATTAATGAGGGGCATGAAGGAAAAATGGATTGAAACATTAAACATTATGGGCAAAGGGGATATTTATCAAGAGAATTTTACTGACATCCTTGACTTATGTATCAGGAGTTCGAGAGGCAGCACAAGAATACAACCGGCAGAATATGATCGGTTTGCAAGAGATAACAAAGTATCAGCAGAAGGAGTAACACGTGCAGAAATTGGAAATTTATTAGAAAATTTTAAAACTGATATTATGGGGACACTAACTACACAACTTGATATTGTGCAGGCTAAACAGAAGCAGCTGGAAGCGGAACAGAATTTGGCAATCTTCTGCCCCCGATGCAGAAAAAAACATAGCCACAAGGAGTGTCCATTGGATAAAGTCCAAACATGCGCCATCTGTACAAAATATCACCTTACGGAGAGCTGCCCCTCACTTCCTGGATTGAAAGCGGTATATAAGGAAGCGGAAGAAGAACCAGAATCGGTGAATTCGATCAACCAGCGCCGCCAGTGGCAGCCGAGACAACCTGGTATGTTTCCGGACCCAACCTCTTTCTTTCAAAACCCACAATATAATGCTCAACAATATGGTATGTGGCAAAATCAATCTCAACCCCCATTTACAAACTGGTCACCACAATCGTTTCCTTCTTCAAATCCATGGCTGAATCAAACAAGCCAAACTGGTTGGCTGAATTTCCCTTATACTCCACCATATTGGAAAAATGGCCCATACCCTTCACAGTGGACTCCCTCTACTTCACAAAGTTCACCCTGGCAGACAAGCTGGCAAAGACCGATGTACCACCCAGCTGGAACTATTCCGCTCCCTCAACCTACTCTGCCAGCCTTACAACAGAATCCCCAGTCTAACCTGAGACTGCAACTCCCAGCCCAACCCGATCCCAATCCAAATAACAGACAGGTCCAATCTATTCAAATCATAGAAACACCAGAAATAGGACCTGACCTGAGAGAGTGCAATGATCTCCAGTTAAGATCTGGACGTATAATTGAAACTGAGGGAAATAAAACAGTTCATATTGAAGATCGATTACCCAGAGAACATCAGTCACAACAAGAGGATGTAAATAAGCAGCAAACTCATAATCAAGCAACCACATCCTCTCCTCCATTCCCAGAACGATTAACCATACCACGACCCATACAATATCCTGACTTTGACATTCTGGGAGAATTACAAAATCTGTACATAAAAATTCCATTCCTCCAAGCCATTCAAGACATTCCCATATACGCAAAAAATATAAAAGAATTGTGCATAAAGAAACCAAGGAGGAATATAACAAATAATCCAAGAGTCCAAGTAGTCGGTACCTTATCTGACCTATTGTCTGGAAGAGAAACACCCCTTAAATATGAAGACCCCGGGAACCCAATTATAACTGTTCAAATTTATGGTCAGACCCTATTTGTTGTTGAGAAGGTAAATCCCCTCTGCGGACAGAGGCGATCCCTACTAGCCCAGCAGGGGTCTAGCAACAAACAAACAATGCTATGACGCAGGCTCCTAGTTACGAATGAAAGATTTGGGATAAGAACCTCCCTGGATTCCAACGCTCGATCTGAAAAAGAGATGTCCCCGTCCTTCAGTCCTGGCAGATCACAATCCTTCCACGATCTCCGTGGATGAACACCTGCACACAGAAAGAACAAACAGATACAAGCATAGGAACCGGCATACGTAACTAAACATCGGTCAGAAAAGACATTACTCGCATTAACATAATGGAAAAAGGAGTGGAACCATAATCATAGTCATCTATTAAAGTGGTAAACGAATAGAAGTTACAACCAAGTTCTGACGCTGCAGCCTCCTTCGCGCGGGTCTCAGGTCGTCCACGTCTCGCAAAGCTCGCCGGGGGAAAGGGAAACCTCTCCAGAGTCTCGTAACAATGGTCTCCTTGCTCGAATGGGCCTTAAGGGAAAGGAAGGATTCTTTTCGGCACAAAGGCACTTGGGAATAGGAGATGCAAAGCTTCAGCACTTCAAGACTAGCTTGCCATGGATCTGAGCAAGCTTTTATAGATGGGGAAGGAGGGAGTTGGGATCCCTATTATTATGGGATTGGTCCTATCAACAAGGAAGGTTCCATAGAAGGTAGCAAAACTACTTCCCTTCCATAGAACTCCCGTAGCCAAACCTCCCAACTCAAGATAGGCAGTGGTTGTGAGTTTGTTTGAACTCAACTTCCGCCATCCATATATAAAAAACAGTCCCTAAAATGGGTGGCGCGGTTGCTGCTCTATGACAGAGCGCCAAGTGGCGCGACCTCTTTACAGGATTTCCCTGAGTGGCGCGAGTACTGAACTGTCTACCCGCGCCAATGCAAAAAGAGCTGTTTTTCATGGATTTTGCAAGGAGATGTCTCAAGGGGAAATGAAGCTCATACTCGGAGGGATGCAATGATGATGTTTTCAGTGCATGACAGTGTTCACAGGTCACATTATGGGTCCTCCATTGTGCGGGACGGGGAATGGTAGGGACGGTGACAAATTACTGTGTAACAGATGCCCCCTAAAGCATGAGGCTCGAGAGAGAGAGGGGTGAAATGCTTTACGAGAACATGTCTGACTGAAGGCCCGCCGTCGGAAAACCTGCATAGACAGATACAACTGATATCTTAAGTACACGATGTATATATATGGTATGGACGCAGCCATCCGAACAGAGTATGCTATAATCCGGATCCAGGGTATGGGCACAGCCATCCAGCTAAGATCAAACAAATAGACTCAGGTATGGTCGCAGCCATCCAATCATTGAGTCATGTACATAATGACAATAATCCACAATCGCAGCCTGGATTACAACAGACACAATCCAGGGTCTTGCGCTCCATCTCGACCCAAATAAGTACAAGTTCTAGCATGCGAATGTGTGAGCTGATGTCAAACATGCAAGAACATCGTCTGATTACCAGCCAATGATGAACGCTGTTAACAGACGCGAGAGAAACCACTAATAATGACAATGGTCCTCAAGGTACTACAGGTACAATCTACGGCGTGCGAATAAATGAGTTGACGTCGAACACCCGCAGAATCATTCGATCGGAAGTCAATGATGTAAACTTCACGTCGAATGCGACGAACTTGCCATTGAGGCATGCAGGCTCCAAGGTACCATCAGGAGTCTCTAGACCAACTTCCTGGATAATGAGTTGAAGTCGACAGGAAGTGACCTTGATCGAAGGTGGGCCATAATGATTCCCACATCATCGACACGAGACAGAGGAACATAATGTTTTGTTGTGAATCAGGATCATATGAGAAGCAGAGGAAGGTTGATATTCGCAGAGGCCAACTTCTCTTGAACATATAAACGGCACGACAATGGACTTGGCAGTATTTGACATCAACAGATCAAAGGTCATGGCGACGAGGCAGTGAACAGATGAGAGGTCGAAAGAGATTACCCAAACCCATGGAAGCAAAGTGAAGCAACGAGATGAGATGTCCCCAACCCGACACGAATGCAGACAAGTGCCATGTTCAAGAGCGACATACTGCCGACGGCAACGACGATGGTTCCATTTTTCCCCACCATCTTGGTGAGTACCTCTTTATTTTTACACAAGCTTGAAGAGGATACCATATGCTTGTCATATAAGTCCGCCCTTCGGGCGAATCCATCCTAGTACATTTAACGAGTCCTAGGAAGGAGAAACTCGGAGAACGTCATTTCGACGAAATCCAATGTCATCAGGGTTTAACGAGTCTGACAAAGGAAGAACTCGGCGTCTTTTCATGTTTAGAGAGTTTGAAAATACAGCGGAAAAGAAAACTCCAGGTCCCTTTTCGTAAATAGTTCCCCAGATCCGAAAAGGTAGAAAACAATATCCGGGAAAACCTCCTAGTCGCGATAGGCTAGGGTATTCCTTTTTCGTAATCAATCCATCCCAGCCCAAAAAAGGGTTAAACGTATACTGGGTAGATGTCGATTCGTGTCCAATTTAACGAGATCGAAACGACAAGGGCCTCGGCAATCTTTTCATGTTTAGAGAGTCAGAAAAGAGCTGAAAGATGACTCCAGAGTGACTTTTTCGTGTATTTACCGAGTCCGAAAAAGTATAAAATACAACTCATTTCCACCTTTTAAGTCGCAAAAACCTGTCACTGCACATACCCAACAAGCGTAAAATCCATTTTTGACATAATACATGCAAATATTTGACAAGAAATAACTTTTAAAACACATTTTAACGTTGAAAAGTTATAAATACGTCCAATGGTAAAAAATGAAATTACTTTTTTACTATTTACCTTGTGGGGAGTAGCAGTGGTCCATTTGGAGCAGAATCTTCTGACGGCGATTGCGACCGATCCAGGCAACCATTCAGCGTCTCGTCTGTGACAGGTAAGAGGCGCTCTCTTCCTCTTTCTTTCCATGTATTTTTTAATGATTTCCCTTAGAAAACCAGCTCTGTAAGGGCATTATTGAATTTTTAGGGCCGACCTAAGTGGCGCGGGTATCGGGCACGGACCCGCGCCACTGAGCTCTTTCTATCAAAGGGCCCGCGCCACCTGGCGCGACTGTTAGCAAGACAGTCGCGCCAGCGGCGCAACCCAAATTTCCGCCTAAAAAACCTCTATTTATGCCAAAATTTTTGAATTTTTGAGCTCACAGAAGATCTAACTAAAGGTTTTGAACCATGTGAATGCAGATAAACGGTCAAAATGGTGATTGAATGGAAGGAACGGGAACACGGAGATGAGGACGAAGAAGCCATGCAAAATGAAAATTGCATGAATGCTCTAAGGAACTGTGGTTTAAAGAAATTCTTCCTCACGCCATGCTTACGAGCTCAGCCTGAGCTCCTCCAATATTTGATCAACCTCTGGGATGAACATGACCAGGTATTCAGAATACGAGACCAGGTGTTGGAATTGGAGGTCACCGACATTTACTTTATTACTGGATTATCCCGCAGGGGTCCAATCCCTGTACTGACTGGGAACAGACCATCAGGGGAGAAGATGGAAGAAGTAATGGCGCGGGTGTGCCGTGGGGCACAAACAGGAACAGGGAGTAAGAAGGTGTACATCTCAACCATCCCTGACCTAGCACTGAGAGTTGTACTCCACACCATTACGCGGGCTGCTGGATCGCAGGCACCGCACGAGGCTACAAAGACTCAACTCTTACTGGCCTCAGAATGCATGGGTCCCCGCCTGTATGACTGGGCAACAGCTGTCACCATTAACATGAAAAGGCAGCTCACAAAGTGCAAAAAGGGCAAACTGAAGCAGTTTGGGTATGGTTCCATCTTGGTGTCATTCATTCTGGAACGCATACCAACCTTCCAGGGCCAAGAGGCCCCTGTGGCGAGTCCAGTACCACGAGAGCCGAGAATGGCTCGCTGGGCAGCACTGATGCCCAGATCTGGAGGCGGGCAACAGATGTCCTGGAAGCCCGAGTTCTTGAGATGGATACGGCGCCAACTGATCGTTGTGGAAGATTGGCCCTATGCGGGAACTGACTTTACAGGGGACCCGGATCTCCCGCTACCAGAAGGAGACCACTGGGACGAAGAGCTGGGTAAGACCTCATATTTTGATTTTATGTTTATATGATTTTTATTAATACACAGTTGTCTTAACACAAATATACATGCATGCAGATGTAGGACCTGAGAGACCAGCCGGGATGTCTCCTATCTTCCGGAGGACACAGCTCGCCCCTGAGATCCAGGGGGAAGGTGCCGGAGGAGGGGCACTGGTACAGAACCTTGAGGGGATTGTTCATGGGATCCCAGACTATGCCCGACTGTCAGATGTACCACTGGAGCACCAGCGCCATACGGTGGGAGTCCCAAATCGGCTCCACCGAATCCTGAGGCGGCTAGTGCGTGCAGTAACGTGCTATCATGAGCACCATGCTGATTAGTCTCTAGGATTTAGCCACACCTATTTTTTGAGAGACTCAGTGCCTCCGGATGTATTAAGACACTTATGTATATTTTTTGAGTTTTATGTGACACACTTCTATGTAAACATTTCGATATCTATATATGCATATCTATTTCCGGATGAGTCTTCTTTACATGTGATGATGATTTATAAATTGCGCAAATGTCTATCTAACACCAAATTTGCTACTGCATCTGTTAATGTATTCAAATGCCTGGGTATATGATGATATGTAATATATTCAAAATTCCTTTCCAGTAATCGAATACGCAAATACAATCGTAAAATGGACGGTTTTCTTACCGAATAGTGCCCGTTCAGCTGCAACACTACAAGCTGTGAATCTAGGTACACGAGCAATTCACGGATACCAAGGTTTACTGCCTCGGTTAATAATTCCAACACGGCGCTATATTCCGCGATATTGTTCGTGGTACGCCCTAAACAACCACCTTGCAGGTCGATCAACTCACCAGCAGGATTGTAGATTACCCAGGCTGCAGAAGACAGATTCCTGGTACTGCGGGAGGCACCGTCCGCGAAACCAACAAATGGATGAGTAGACATCTGCACAACCAGGAAGGCCCGATCAGCAGAAAAAGTTTACAAAGCACACCACACCATGCACACAAATGACAATCACACACCTATGTACACATAAGACGGGCATGCCCCCGGCATGATGTCTCAATTCGAGGCGCATGCCCCCCAAGCTTCAGTCTTATGGAAAATAGAGTGAAGTTTGAAAAAGAGATTTTGAACTAAATCTATCAAAACTCGAATTGGACGTGCTCATGTTTCATTGTTTTAACGAGGTTGACACACTTAAAGGAACCGTCCTCGTTGCATCGTGCTTCATTATTCGAAAAGCTCGGTACAGACTTGAATCTCCCTGGGAGAACAGGTCACACCTACATGAATGTTCTCAACAATCCCTGGTTTGACAGAGATGTTGATAGGAACCGTTTGAGTAATGTTACTCAGATTGCCTTCCGAAAAGACCTCATGCGTCAAAATCGGTGTTTGAAGAGGAGGGGAAGGAACCTGAGTAGCATAGCGCTCGAGACAATCCGTCATTGCCCCCAAGCTAGGCATAAACGAGGAACGATGATGCCCATCGCCCCAAGGTAGCTCTTCCAGAGACATAGTTTCAATTATAGCCTCATCTGAGGGAAAAGTCTCTCTAAGAGGATCAGGCGAATCAGCCTGACCAAGCCAGGGGGATTGTGAGTGACGTCAAGAGCCATGCTCATCGGAGCATGCTGAGGAAGTGGAGGGTCCGATGCAGCAACAATCTCACAGTAGCTGATCTCTACTGGCGTTAAAGGCATGGACTCTCCAAACTCATATACCTGCTCAGGTGTAGGAATCAGCCAGGGGTCATCAGTCCTGGACAACATATTGACTTGAGCGGTATTTGGTGGCGGCGCAGGGAAAATACCCATGAGGACTGGGTCTTTGAAAAGACCAGGTCCTATGCTGTCTGGGGGATTCGGAATTTGATCCACATACGGCACGTTGTTCTCAGAGCTAGAGGTAAAAAATGACAACTGGTCTACCGTGAAAATCTTGCCCTCGTGAGGGAACTTGATGAATCGAAAGACGGTAGACGGCACGCAGAGCATGGCATGAGTCCAGCTGCGGCCAAGAAGTATATTGTAGTTGAGTTTAGCGTCAACCACTTCTACTTCTACGTTGACATTTTTTCCTTGTAATGTAATTGCCAGACTCTCGAGAACTCCCAGGGGTTTAGATTCCCGACCATCAAATGCCTCAAGGGCATTGGGAGATGACGATAAGGTTGGAGAGCCGATGGCCTTCCAACAAGCGGAGGACATAACACAAGTAGATGCACCCTCATCTACGACGGCTCTGTGAACGTTCAGACCGTTAATCCCGACTTGAATAACCAAAGCGATTTGATGTGGAAGCCGAGGAGTAAAATTATCGAGATCAAAGGTGAGAAGGCTCGAATCGGCGGGGTCAATACCACCGATGCAGACAATAAAGCCTTCCGTTGTGAAGGACAACTCTGAAGAACCTCAAGTGCAGACATGGCACATGGCGCCTGTGCCAGATCCTCAACAATACTGTAATGTTGGGCGGCACGGGCGTTTGGATTATAAGAGGATCTCCGAAGAACACCCTTGGGAGGTGGCTTCACAACGGGTTCGAGAGTCGGCTTCTCAATTTCCAATGAACCAGAAGCAGATGCGGGAGGCGGTCCATCCGCCCCTGCCTTCCCGGGTGCCTGCTGCTGATTATTGTAATCCTTGGACCTCGTAGCGATAGTGATAGGTGCATTAGTCTTCATCATGAAAACTTGAGACCCAAACGGTGCAGATGATGAACTTTGTTAGACCATCTGGGTCTGCTGAGATGGAAACGGCTCCTTTAAAACAGCCGGAGTTCCCTTTGAGCCTTTAAGAAGTTGACTGACTTCGGATCGTCTTGGACAATCTTTAGTGTAATGGTCACCTTCACAGATGAGGCACGGAAATTTCGGCTTACGTTGTGAGCCATCCTCAAACTTGGATTTAGATTCCGGTTTTGGGGCATCAGATCTGGATTTGCCTTTGCCCTTTTTCTTCCCCTTGGAGGATTTGTCGGCAGGATTGGCCTGAACGGCATTTACCTCCGAGGTTTTACCAGAATCGGATGAGGCGGGTTTGGCAGAGGGATCGTTGGAAGAATTAGCCTTCTGCTTCCCATTCGAAGACTTCTTCGAATTTTGAGAAACGGAACCAATGACACCATCCACGGAAGGGGTGGGTTGGGTCTGTTTGGCTCCGGGCCGTGGTGCATCAGGCAGGATGTCATAAAGCGTGCCAGATTGTGAATAAACAAGATCCAAGTACTGGGCACGCGCGATAGCTTGTTCCTCCGTCACACACGCTCCCATTGCGATATCCTGAGCGATCTTGTTCACAAAGGAGGTGGTGAACCAGTGAGTCAGAATCTGATCAGGTATGTGAAACTTGATCAGTCGACGACGGCGCCGCCACTCATGGATGTGATCCGAAATGTGAGTGGCCGAGTCCTGCTTCAGGGAAGACAGGAGGTGCGTCCCAGTCTCATACCGGACTGGTAACTGGAAATGCGTGAGGAAAGCCATAGCTAACGAGTTGGAATCCTGAAAAATACCACGGGATAGCTCTATGTACCACTTAGCAGCAGCTCCTGTTAACGTACGCTGGAAAAGACGCAAACGAACCGAATCGTCAATCCAAGAGTTAGACGAACACCAGAGGTGATACGTCATCACATGCGCCTGGGGGTCTTCGCCAGATTTGCCCTCAAACTTGGGACAATCTCCTGGTATCTTGGTTGGGACCGGAGGCCAATATGGATTATGAGAAATCGGATTGGTGGTCAACTTCGAAACGTCCGGTAGATCCAAGGTAGCCAGGAACGGCAATGGAGGGTTAATTCCCATGCCAGTCCCAGAATAAGGTCCGGTACCCATGCTCCACGATGGTTGTGAATATCCCTGCCCCCATGGGTTCTGTCCCGTAGGATTCTGACCGTGAGGGGCATAATTCGTATAGCGAGACTGATTTGGTTGCTGGTAACCATTGTGTGGGGCCTGATAACCAGGGTTCGGGCCCTGATTAGGCGTTTGCCCCGTATAAGCAGCATTTGGATTTGGCTGCTGAGCATAGTTAGAACCGGGTGGAGGAGGTTGATACTGAGATCCTCCAGAGTGGTTATAGTTCGGTTGAGATTGACCATGAGGATAATAACCACTCTGAGGATGAGTAGACTGCTGATAAGTGGAACCCTGCGGAGCCTGGGACGTAGGGCGCAGCTGTTGATTTGGCTGCGGCATTGAGTGAGCAGGCTGGTGAGCAGAGTGAACGGAATGAGGGGGCTGGCCTGAATGAACAGGTTGACCCGAATGAGGGGGCGCTCCTGAATGAACAGGTTGACCCGAATGAGGGGGTGCTCCTGAATGAACAGGTTGACCCGAATGAGGGGGCGCTCCTGAATGAACAGGTTGACCCGAATGAGGGGGTGGCGCTGGTTGCGCAGGCTGACCCGGTTGTAAGTGAGCCCCAGGTTGCACCGAATAAGCCGGTTGGCCTGGAGGCGGGACACCAGGTTGTACCGGATGACCCGGTTGGCCCAGTGGTGGAACAGGACCAGGTGCTTGCTGGAAACCAGTTTGACCCGCAGCAGAACCATAAAGAGGTCCTTGCTGATATGCAACGTTAGAGACAACAGGATACTGCGGTTGCATCGGTAAGGAAGGCTGGATTTGCCCCTCAGGTCCATAGGTCGGTCCCTGTTGATACCCCGGCTGAGGCTGAGCAGGTTGACCAGCAGGGTTATAATATGGTCCTTGCGGATTATAGAATGGCCCTTGCTGGCACGCAGAGTAGCCTTGATTGGGCTGTCCCTGTGGGTCGTACTGATAGCCAGGTTGGCCTGCAGGTTGACCTTGGAAAGGTTGTGCCTGCAAGTTCTGAGCTTGGTTGTACGGTAAACCTTGAACATAAAGATAGGCCTCAGGAGCAGGGAGACGCAAAATGTCCCCATGCTCGTCAAGCTGACCCGGAAAACCATACACGGGGGTGCCGTCTTGTGCATAATGCGAAAAGAAAGACCGATAAGGATCTGGGGGGAGTTGTCCAGCTCCGGCGTTCGGCTGCTGCAAAAACAACCGATACTCCTCCGGAGAGATATTCTCCGGTATAGCAGTAGCTAGATAAATGTCCTCTGGAGTTGGCCCAGATCTAGAAGCAGATGCTGAGGCAACAGCAGAAGAGGCAGCCACACAAACAGTGGGTCGCACGGGAACAGAAGTGACGGGCGTCGAAGGAGACACCCCGGGTGTAGTAGCAGTTGGCCTCGAAGCAGGAGATGATATTCCCATAGAGGCAGCAGCCGAAATAATCTGACCCAGAGATCTGTATCCCTGTGGCAAAGAAGGACCAGCTGACGATGTGGTAGCCAGCTCAGACTCATCTCCCTCAAACAATCTACGAGGGATGCGTTGGTAGTCATCAGACCCGGGAATTTCCTCACCAGAATCACTCATGGTTGATCCTGCCGTTAAATCCCGCAGAAGACGGCGAGGACTAGGAGGAAAAACAGCAGCAATAAACGGTGAACCCGATGTAAGAGAAAGGAAGTCAGCTCCCAATCTCAATTCAGACAGAGGGTCCGAAAAGGGCCAGTGGAAGTCAACTGGCTCTCCAAAGGGTTGCTCGGCGAGGACCGGTCCCCCGTCAGGGAACTCGGAAACAACAGGCTGCTGTGGTTCAACAGAAGGCTCAGAAGCCTCTGAAGAATCGTCCGTGTAAGGACTGCCAGTAGACGAAACTGAGGGTTCCGCCACCGTGACAAAAGATTAGAAGAAGAGAGCACACACACACACGGGCTGAAAATGAATTAAGACACACGATCAAACAGTCACAAGCAATATCTAACTGGGTGTGTAATCGTGGGAGATTGATTTTACGACATTGGAAAATAAACAAATTCTACCGTTTCATGTTTTAAGAGTCAAGAAATGATAAAAAGATGACTCTATCTCTTTCAGAGTTGACACAAGCGTGAAAGGACAAGCGCTTGACGGTCTTTTCAAGTTTAGGGAGTCAGAAAAGACCAAATGACTGCTCAGGAAAAACTAGGCACAAAGGGTGTACCAGATAGCCGTGAACTGCAATACACACCTTGGTTTCAAAATGAAACAGAAATCGACCAAGGACTTTCCGTACGTGCAGGTAGTCTCCCCGAATGCTGTGTTCGGTGTATCACGGGTAAAAGGCGGCGGACTCGGCTTCCTGTGGATAAAGGATTGCAAACCTATAGGGGTCTCCCTTTATATACTCGACGGTACGGGGAGCGCAAGTCCGTACTAGTGCTGTCTAAAGCCAATAGGCGAACGACAGCTGCTAGGTTTAACGACGCCGGAACACGTCTCTAGCCTAGACCTTCTAAATATGTTGCGTTAAGTTCCAATTTTGGCTTAGGTTAATTGAATGAATTTTACAGTTGATCTTCAATTAAGTTTCAATTTCCAGGCCTTATCGTATGTAGTGTCTCCTAAATGCAAGCTATATGCCACGATGCAGCATTTCGTTCGATGAAAACTAGTTAAATGAGAGTTGAGAGCTTTAATACAAACGAAATGAACGGAATACAAACAAGAATGTCTCTAATGCAACTAATGCAATTGCACATTTTCATTCAAACACTAATCACTAGTGATACGGAAAAGATGACAATTTGCACTAATTAAAAAAAACAAAAGAGATTATATATTTTTTTTTTAAAATTTTCAATGTCTAATGGCTAATGTGCACTGAAAACAAAAGGAACAATTAGAGAAATGATAACTAAGAGAGCAAAGCAAACAACATTCACTCACCAAGCAAGCAGCCAAATCTCTAAATCGACCCAAAGTCTCTCAAATCGAAGAAAGACTCAAAAACACCCCAATGGACCGTGTGATCTGGGTCCAAAGCAAGGGCAAACGAATCCTGAATGAAAGAACGAACAAACACTCAAAAGACGCAACAAAACAATCAAAGACTGCTAAGAGGGCGTGGAGAATCAATCAACAAGTCGACAGGACAATCAAGACACCAAAACTCCCCAGGAGGGCTCGATTCACTATGCCACTAGATGCCCTAGGGCTCAAATCGTGAAACCGATAGATAGAGGCAAACAACCAAAGGATAGCGGTGAATTCCAGTCAAACCAGACTCCAATGCACTCAAACAATCAGGAAATCAAGAAGAAAAGTATTGGTCAAGCTCAGAAAGCCAAAAATTGAAGAAATTCAAAAAAGTCACAGGGGTGGCGCGACTGTGGCCTTGAAACTAGCGCCGGAGGCCGAGTGGCGCGAGACAGACAAATGCAACACGCGCCAAGTGGCGCGACTGTCAGGTAAAAACCCGCGCCAGTCGAATTCTTCAATGAAAACTAAAAAACAAGCTAACCTGAGAAAAAGACCAACACAAGCTAAGCAAACCACAAGGCTAAAATAATGAAAGAACCCAACCCAGAAGGTTCATCAAGCAAGGAGAAACAATCAAAGCGAACCAATCATAAACGAGACAAGGAAAACCGGACCATTCCCCAGTGGAGTCGCCAATTTGTTGAGAAGGTAAATCCCCTCTGCGGACAGAGGCGATCCCTACTAGCCCAGCAGGGGTCTAGCAACAAACAAACAATGCTATGACGCAGGCTCCTAGTTACGAATGGAAGATTTGGGATAAATTCTGGGTTCCTATGCTTGTATCTTGTTTGTTCTTTACGTGTGCGAGTGTTCATCCACGGAGATCGTGGAAGGATTGTGATCACGGGACTGAGGGACGGGGACATCTCTTTTTCAGATCGAGCGCTGGAATCCAGGTAGGTTCTTATCCCAAATCTTCCATTCGTAACTAGGAGCCTGTGTGTGTTTGTTTGTTGCTAGTTTCTTGGGCTATTGGGATCATACTCTGTCAGCGAGAGGATTTACCTTCTCAACACTGTCTAATGCCTTAGTTGATCTAGGGGCTACAATTAATATTTTAACAACCACAACTTGCCAAAAGCTCGGCATTACATCTGTAGAACCCACCTCCACTCTGTTAGAATTGGCTGACCGATCTGTGGTTAGACCAGAAGGTACTCTACATGATGTCATGGTCTCTGTAGAATCCTGGGAGTATCCAACCGATTTCCTGATAATTAATCCAAAAACCCGACTTGATGGACATCCGCTAATTTTAGGTAGGCCTTGGCTTGCCACTGCCGATGCCTACATTGGCTGTCGGCAAGGAAATATGACCATAACCAGAGGACCGAATAGCAAAAATTTAGTTCTATATCCTCCAGCGCAGCCAAGTGTCACAATGATTAAAACTAATAAACACCATGTATCATACCTTACTGATAACATCAGATCTCCATTAACTATACAAGAGGCACTCGATTTCAAAGATCAAACAGAAGACGATGCCATTAATAATTTCATTACTCAAACTGAACCTCGCACACAGTGTCACATGATAGAAGCAGCATTTGATAATGAATTGGAAGAAGATCCCCTGAAAGATATTCATGACCAAACGATACATGTTACTTCTGTTGCACATAGTAAAACTGTGGAAATTGCACCGGGGAAAACTTTAAACATCAATGCTAATCTCACACCTGAACAAGAAACAAAGCTCATCCATCTGTTAACAAAATATCAAGAAGCATTTGCATGGGACTACCCTGACATGAAAGGAATTGATCCTCAGTTATGTACACACCACATTTATATAGAAAAGGATGCCAGACCTGTGCGTCAGCCGCAAAGGAGACTTAATCCCCATCTAAAAGATGTCGTAAAAACTGAACTTCAGAAGCTTTTAGATATGAATTTCATCTACCCTATTTCTGATAGTAAATGGGTCTCTCCACTTGTGGTAGTACCAAAGAAAAACGGGAAATGGAGAATTTGTGTGGATTATAGGGAACTAAACAAGGCAACACAAAAAGATCATTTTCCTCTTCCTTTCATAGATCAAGTATTGGATACTTTAGCAGGGAAGAAGTTCTTTTCTTTCCTGGATGGCTTTAGTGGATACAATCAGAATCAGATTGCCCCTGAAGACCAGGATAAAACTACCTTTACTTGTCCCTGGGGAACATTTGCCTATCGAGTTCTACCTTTTGGCCTATGTAATGCTCCTGCCACATTTCAAAGGGCCATCCTTAGCATTTTTTCAGATTTAATAAATGATGGACTTGAAGTTTACATGGATGAATTTACACCATATGGAGATGATTTTGATCCAGCTCTAGACACCCTGGAGAAAGTCCTACAACGCTGCATTGTCACCAGGCTTTGCTTAAGCAATGAAAAATGTTTCTTGATGATGACTGAAGGACTTATCCTAGGACACTATGTCTCAGCAGCCGGCATTCAGGTAGACCCGGCCAAAATCCAAATACTTTTGCTTATTCCCACACCTACTACTCAAACAGAGGTACGCAGCTTTCTTGGATTTTCCGGTTATTATAGACGATTCATAGAGCATTATTCGCACATTGCTGCTCCTTTATATGCACTAACTGGTAACGTTGATTTTCTTTGGACAGACAAATGTGGCCATGCTTTCGAGGATCTAAAGAAGCTTGTATCCACAGCCCCAGTCCTTCGAGGACCAAACTGGGATCTACCATTCCAGATATCATCTGATGCCTCAGATACAGCCATTGGCGCAGTCCTTGGGCAGGAAGAGGATAAAAAACCATATGCCATCTATTACATTAGCAAGAATTTATCCCCTGCTGAATTGAATTACACTGTTACTGAAAAAGAATTCCTAGATGTAATACACGCTGTCAATAAATTTAGACATTATATTACAGGCTACCCTGTTATCTTGTATACAGACCATTCTGCTATAAAATATTTAGCGAATAAGCCTGTCACAAATGCCAGAGTAACTCGATGGCTAATCTTATTGCAGGAATTCGACATCACAATCAAGGACCGCCCTGGCAAAGAAAACCCTGTAGCTGATTTTCTTTCGAGAATACCAAAATCAAGCGATACAGCAGCAGTGGAAGATCAATTTCCGGATGAGCACCTGTTTGCTGTTGCCGTTAAAACACCCTGGTATGCTGATGTTGCCAACTACCTCGCAGTAGGTAAATTACCAAAACATTTAACTCCTAATGAGCGCAAGCAGATTATTCAGAAAAGTTCTCGATTTTCGTGGATTGGAGGCTATTTGTTTCACACAGGAGCAGACATGCATATCGGGCGATGTGTTAGAGAGGATGAAATCTTTGACATCCTAAAAGCCTGTCACGATGGACCGTGTGGAGGGCACTTCGCTGAGCGTAGAACTGGACATAAAGTATTACAGACAGGATATTACTGGCCTACGATCTTCAAAGATGCAAAGAAGTTTGTCCAAGCCTGTGACAGCTGCCAGCGAGCAGGACGACCTGGTCAAGCTGATGAGATGCCTCTGAAACCACAGTTAGTCATCGAACCATTCGAGCGGTGGGCTCTGGATTTCGTTGGACCCATCAACCCTTCATCAAATCAGAAAACATATATTTTGGTGGCAACAGAATATGTCACCAAATGGGTTGAGGCAGAAGCATTGCCAAAAGCCACAGAGGACTCTGTCATACAGTTCCTGTTCCTTCTATTTGTTCGTTATGGCCTTCCTAGGGAAATAATTACAGATGGAGGACCACAATTTGCTGGGCATAAATTAGCTGCAACACTTAAAAATTATCATGTCCAACATAAGATCACTACTCCATATCACCCACAGGCGAATGGGCAGGTAGAAAGTAGCAATAAGATAATAGAATCAATCCTAACGAAAACCATTGCATCACATAGGCGTGATTGGGCTACCCGACTGCCTGAAGCACTCTGGGCATATAGAACCACATGGAGGAGCACCACCGGTTACTCACCTTATCAACTAGTGTTTGGAAAACAACCCATTTTCCCCATAGAATTCGAAATCCAAACACTGCGAACAGCACAGGAAGTTGGCCTAGATTTAACTGAGGCACAACTCAATCGACTACAGCAGATCAATGAATTAGACGAAATTCGGCTCTCTGCACTACAAAATACAGCATTAATTCAACAGCAGCGAGCCAAATGGCATGATGCGCTCATCAAAAACAAAGTCTTCCACGAGGGAGACTGGGCTCTGTTATACGATTCCCGGTTTCAGGACTTCCCTGGAAAACTTCAGACTCGATGGTTGGGACCATACGAAATCCAGAAGGTGCATGACAATGGAACCCTTACTCTAATCACCATTGACGGTTCTGGATATGCATTCAAAGTAAATGGCCACCGAGTCCGTCTCTATCCTAAACCACTCACTCGGGAATCCTTCTGCCAGCAGCTACGCCGAGACACTGATATGGAGATCTTAGGAGAGGAAGAGAAATCTTCCTCACCTGTGATTCATTAAGGGTTCATTTCTTTTTGCAATTTGTACATAAGTTCTTGTTTTTTTAAGTGGTTCTTGTACATAAGTTTGAATTAAATATTTTCTTGTCATTCTTTTGCTGTTCCTTTTTCTTTTACAAAGTTCGATTTTTGCTCTTCTAATAGCATATGCGTGTTTTTTTATATGTTGCTTTTTGCTTGTTTTGCTGTTCCTTTTCTAAAGGAACAACATTCGGGATCTCTGCTGTTCCTTTTTCAAAGGAACGGCATTGTTACATTTTTCGTTGTTCCTTTTGGTTACTACTGTTCTTTTTCTTCAAAGAAACAGCATTCTTTTATTGTTGTTGTTCCTTTTTCAAAGGAATGGCATTTTGAGTGTTTTATAGTATTTTTATTTTTGCTGTTCCTTTTTCCCAAAGGAACGGCATTTGCATTTTTGCTGTTTTTTTTCATCCGTCGTTGTTTCTTTTTCAAAGGAACACCACTCGCATACTTCTGCTCTCCTTGTGAAACAGCTTATTCTTTTGCTGATCTAAAATGAGGATGCTTCTTGCCCATCTTCTTTCTAGTCTTTAAGATACAGCTATGTATTTGTGCAATGACATATAAAATCACAACATACCGAAATCTGCAAACCATAAATCGCTATATCTATAAGGCTCTGCATTAGTAAGAGGACAAATGGAAGAACATACTTATTTCTTACCTTTTGTTGACATGGTTTTACTAATTTTTCCCTGATTGGTTATCTTTATCATGCTGCTTCCCTTAAACTTTTTTAGTACTTGGGAATAAGAGCAAAGAGTTTATATCTTCCTATTGAGATAATAAGACTTCTTCCACCATTCCTACTCTTAAGGAGTGTTGAACCACCCTTTGTGTATAAATAAGGAAAAGTATTCTATGAAAAAGAAAAAAATATGTGAACTGTCAAATGCAGGATAGGGGGTCTCATCGAGAGCCAGCCTACCATGATCATGAGGATGGAAGTGAAGTGGCATTCCCATTCTGGCCACCACACCAAGGATATGGTCCAAAAGGTATATCAAATAAACAAACCTTGGAACAGGAGGTCTCATCACGAGCCGGCCTGCCCACGTTTCGCTCTTTCCTCGTGAATGGCATTATGGTTAACTAGTCACCAAGCCAGCATAATGGTCTACATTTTGATATAACAACATTCCTAAGTACACAAAGGATTATGGTTCCGAGGGTAAAAAAACAACTCTGCCAAGGTTATGGACACCTGTTGGCAGCAGAGTACTGTTAATGGTATTGAAGTCACCTTGCTTACTCCAATGGGTAAGATACTAATACTCTTTTGTTTCTTATATCCTAGGAACTAATCATATGTCATTTCCCGATTTATATATCGCATGAACATTTATCATTACCAATCATGGCAACGGAAGTAACCATGACCACTTGAGATTGGCAAGTACGATACATGCCCTATCCATCAGCCTCAAATCATAACACAGCAGCCTCTTATATAACACGCGATCCATTCTCCGCCTCGATTTCGGTAATCTGTTGTCCTTTTTCAACATGGCATAATTCCATATGCTGTTCCTTTCTGACGTGATTGCAGACCGGGTGCCGCTCCTTTATTTGCCGGCTGGGACAGCCTATCACATTGCGGGGGGGGAGGTTCACCTCATCATTCCCTGAATTACGTGTCAGCTCACCATTCGGGAAAGCTAGCATACGACGGTTTGGCATGGTTTAACGACATGGCATTTCTATTTTTGTCACAAGTTACTTTCTGTTGCACTGTTGCATACTCTGTGTTTTTTCGAGACCTTGCTGTGTTTCATACAGAAAACGTAGTTGTCGTTCCATTTAGAATCTACAGTGAAACTATGGGAGGAAGAGCAATTCGAAGCGAGCCTCAATAGTTGACGATATCTGCTGCTGCCCGGGAGATCCTGGAAAGAGCAGGATGGTTGAATTATTTCAATCGCCTATAGGAGTCCAACGAAACAGTGGCGATGGAATTCTTGCAGAACCTACAAGATGATCACTCCATAGTAAGAGGGAAGCGGATAGCGGTTACTGATGACATAATTGCAGAAGTTTCAGGACTACCAGCCACCGGACCGGTATGGACATTAAAAAAGGAACGATTATAGAAGGTCATGGAACTGTTCCAGGACGAAGGCCAGAATTTGACAATTAAAGGGAAGGGAGTTCTGCCAGCAACCCTAGGTGAACCCTGGACGGAGCTAGCAAGAACGGTGCAGAGTTACATTACCTGCGAAGGAAGAAAAGACGTGGTAAGACCACGACACCTTAAAATTTTAGCTGTTTTAAAGCAGAGATGCTCTGTGAATTTACCCGCACTCCTGAACTCCTTACTGCATGATGCTGCACAAAGTATGAAAAAGGCACAGCACGTAGAGTCAATCGTTAGTCACCATGGGTTGATACGACTAGTTGTTAGTTATGGTCTCAACCAGTAGCAGAGCAGCTGGGAAGAGCTGATTGCACAAATTGAGGGGGGATTGACAGAACCATCCCCAAAACGCAGACATTCTATAAGCACACCGGAGTGTCCGGCAAAACGCGAAGAACACGTTGCTAGTACATCAGAACAACCAGAGTTACATCAAGAATCGGCAAAGCGTAAGCATGCCATTGATTCACCCAAGCAACCAGAGGAACCCAGAAAATCAGCTCGGTTAGCTCAGATGAGAGGAAGCATAAATAAGCCCCGAAAATCAGCCCAGTTGGCTCGGATAAGAGGAAGGCTGGAAAAGCTTCAGGGAAGTACCAGCCAACCAGTGATAATTGAAGATGAGCAACCCGAAGAAGAAGCAGCCGAGCCTTCGGGAACAGAAATAGAAGTAGAAACTGAACAGGAGGAAGAAATGGGACAGTAGGAGGATAGCCCATTACAAGACCTACTGGGAGATGATGACTTGGCCGCAGTCCTAGCCAATATGAGTAAGTATGGTCAACCTTCTAGTTCAGAGGGCCCCCACGACAAACCCCAGGAAGAGAACATGCCTGTTCATGATGAAGAGGAGGAAAATACTGAACGGGAATAATCTGTTCCCATGTCACAAGAGGAAATTCTAGAGGGAGTAGGAGCAGCAACAGAATTTGCTCAGGAAGAGACAGAACCAGTCGAGGTTCCTACCCCAGAACAGCCAGAGCAGAGCAGTGAAGAAGAACCCCAAGAGGAAGATTTAGAAACCAGTCATGATCCAGTCCGCAGCAGACAGACTGCTGTTCCTTCGAAGGAAACACTGGAAATTAAGAAGTTGCGAAAGGAACGGAATAAATTGTTGAATACGATAACCCAGCTCAGACAACAAATTAGGATTCTGAAAAAGAACCAGAAGGTAAGAAAGACTGGAGGGAGGAAAAAGAAGGCCAACAAGCGGCCTGCTGTTCAAAACCCTACTGAGAATCCAGCTGCCGTTCCAATTGATGCCGAGGAACAGACGGGTGTTCGCGTTAAAACAGAAAAGGATGATACAAGGGTCAGTGACAAACAAATTCAGACAGAGGCACCACCCTCAGGGGTAATAAGGGTTATGAACTCCAAACAGCATAATAAGAAAGTTCAGGTAAAACTCCCGGCCTCCACTGACCTATGGCAGAAAGATCCGAAAACAAAAACCCTGCATAAGATGGTGAAGCAAGCCCAGCAAGAAGCCGAACAGCTTAGAGAGCAAACGGTTCCCCGAGAAAAATATGAAGAATTACAGCAGCAACTAAGGGACGTCAGTCAATCCAAAAGCCAGGCCTTTGAAGGCTGGAAAAAGGAACAAGAGGAAGTTGCACAGGTAACCAGTAGACTAAATACTGTTATCAAACGGATGAATGACTTGTGTTCTTTATACAATGATGTTTTAGCATGTAGGGCCCCTGCTAAAAACTATGCTCTATTTTTATTAGAACGGTACTTACAATTAAAAATAAAAGCTGTTAGAGAAGGTACCCCAATACAAATTAACACTGTCAATGACTTTATAGACTGCTGTAAACATTATGGAGTGAAAGTCCAGAGGTTGTTGTGTGAACTTTATTTGCACGACCTTGTGCTAAGTCAGGAGACTGAATTAAACCCTGGCCCTTTCATTGGAGACATCCAATTCCAAGCATTCATTTCATTCGGGGCTAATCAGATTAAGTGGCTCAAAGCCTATGATACTTTCCAGGGTCAGGAAAATGGTTTAGATTTACGGGTTAGAGCTGAGCCTAGGAACCCAGTACAGTTGTGGAAAGTTCATAGAAATCTTATAACAGCTCCTGGTGCCATTGAAACATTAGGACCTATGCATGAGGCACTCATTCAAGAGAGTTTAGAGTATTTTCTTTCTATCAAAGACTTGGCCATTAATGCAGCCAAATTTCGATATCAAATCTCTGATCCACATATCCAGCTCAGAGAACCATTTAAGTATGAGAACTTTGAGTTAGCTGCCGACCGTTTGAACCTCTATGGCAAGACCATTCTGAAAGCAGGATCATCCTGGTTAGGGTATAGATTTCGCACTCCAATTATTTGGCACCCTGCACCCGGATACGAGGCCCTGTATGATATGCCTGAGGGGCAAACAGGTAAGTTCTTTGACTATCTAATCACTCAACATGGTTGTAGGCCTCCACATGAGACTCCTTCTCTAGCATATTCTCTCACTGCATTACATGTCAACTACAATGTTTTCATGAGGACATGAAATAAGGTAAGCAGGGGGGTGTGTGGAGTACTAAAAAGGTATGCTTTTGATCATTATTTCAGTGGCTTTTTAATAGAATTTGTGAACCTTTTTGTGTCATGAATTTGGGAATTAATAAGGAACTATAACAAAACATGCGAGAATTGATATGCAAGACTTAGCCACTGATAATGGTTATTTTCTATACAGGAAAAGGAGAAAACGAGGAATTGTCGTTCCAAAGGGAAGGACAAAGTCGAGATAACTGATGTCCCTCTGGACGAGAACCGAACGCAAACAAAGATAAACAGATCAAAGCAAATCGGCTCGGAAAAGAAGGAGAAGACACCAGCTCAGCGCAAAAGAAAAGACAAGATGAAGAGTTAACAGTTTGGCGAATCCCTCAGGATCTTCGATCCTGAGGGATCGCTGCTTTATTTACCTTGTCACTTGGACATCTCCGCCGTCGTATTTATATAAAGAGACAGCACTGTTAGTTTAATAGAGATAGGGAGATATAGAGATGAAGAATACGCTTTTATGTAATTTCTGTAAAACATCAGCTTTGATTATTAAGTTTCGTTGAAGACTGGTTCAATGTATTTTTGACCGATGCATTAATGAAAGTTTGGTGATCATTTCATCTCTGTGACTGGATTAACTTCAAGCGGTGTATCCTTGGAGGCTAAGGGCCCGGCCCCGAAGGACACTTGCTTCTGTACCATTACGACTTTACTTCTGTGTGGTTTGTTTATCATTGTTATTTGTTAATTTGGTATGTTTTACAAGTTCATATTACATGCTCTGTTAAAGATTGAATCATTGAAGTTTTTGCAGATAGAATCGTGTGTTGACTCCACATTAAGTTATTAATCCTTTCAAGAGTTCATTACATGTTCTTACTGTTATGTGGTATGCTTTTGATGACTATTTCAGTGGCTTTTTAATAGAATTTGTGAACCTTTTTGTATCATGAATTTGGAAAGTAATAAGGAACCATAACAAAACATGTGAGAATTGATATGCAAGACTTAGCCACTGATAATGGTTATTTTCTGTACAGGAAAAGGAGAAAACGAGGAATTTCCGTTCCAAAGGAAAGGACAAAGTCGAGATAACTGCTGTCCCTCTGAACGAGAACCGAATGCAAACAAGGCTAAATAGATTACAGCAAATCGGCTCGGAAAAGAAGGAGAAGACACCAGCTCGGCGCCAAAGAAAGGAAAGGATGAAGAATTAACAGTTTGGCGAATCCCTCAGGATCTTCGATCCTGAGGGATCGCTGCTTTATTTATCATGTTACTTGGACATCTCCGCCATCACCTTTATATAAAGGGACAACACTGTTAGCTTGATAGATAGGATACGCTTTTATGTAATTTTCTGTAAAACATCAACTTTGATTATTGAGTCTCGTTGAGAACTGGTTCAATGTATTTTTGACCGATGCATTAATAAAAGCTTGGTGATTATTTCATCTCTGCGTCTGGATTAACTTAAAGCGGTGTATCCTTGGAGGCTAAGGGCCCGGCCCCGAAGGACACTTGCTTCTGTACCATTACGACTTGACTTTTGTGTGGTTTGTTTATCATTGTTATTTGGTAATTTGATATGCTTTATAAGTTCATATTACATGCTTTGTTAAAGATTGAATCATTGAGGTTTTTTACAGATAGAATCGTGTGTTGACTCCGCATCAAGTTATTAATCCTTTCAAGAGTTAATTGCATGTTCTTACTGTTTTGTTACAGAGCTGTTATACTAAACGTTCGTGTTGTGCGCGTTTCTGATTTATCAGTACTGTTCCATAATTCATTAATAGTTATTGCTGTTCCATTAGTGTGATTTGTGTGAATTGCTTTTAGAGTGAAAGAATGTTATTTGATTGCAAAGAATGCATTTGAGTTAATAGATTAAGTTTGGTTACAACCTGCGGGACTTAGTTATTCAATTGCTGTTCCATTTTAGACTTGCTGTTCTATTTCAGAATTGTTGTTCAATCCTTTATTTGCTTTGCTATTCCAT